>JAMQGT020010060.1:0-44595 GCA_024447675.2 Pterophyllum scalare
GGATGTGTTATTTGAGTGCTCCCTTTATTTTTTTGAGCAGTGTATTTGAGCCTGTATGTATACTTTTGACCCTGTGTGGATTAGAAAAAAAGGCCTAAATTAATTCAAACTTCTGCACGTAATTGATGTTTTTCTAAGTCGTTAAAGATGCTGTACAGTCATTCCACTCTGGAAAAAAGAATGCTTCAAAGAAATCATTAAAAGCCCAAAATGACCCAAAATGAATGAAATTCAAGCTCATGATGAGCAGATGCAAACCTCTGACTACAAAGATAGATGCTGTATCTGCAGAATGGAGGTATATTGTATAAAATAGAGGTGTAACAGATATTAAAACAGACTGATTGATTCATTTCGTATCTGCATGTACACCCATGAAAATGAAGTCCTTGAAAAATTTAAAATGCTTTAAATAAAATTAAGTGATATTTTTTCTCATGGTGCCTTCTTGATTTTCACATAAATCTTAACCAGCATGTAATTTCAAGTGTTTTTGAAATGAACCACAATATGAACCTACTTCGTAGGTTTACTTATGATCCTTTATATCTTCCAACCAGAGAGAAGGGACATGACCAGAAAAGCCTTTCTGTTGCTCCTCACTATCAAATCTCGGAGCACTGTGGTGTGACAGAGTGGTATCACAGACTGTCACACAGCCACAGCCAGAATTGACTCTTTGGCCCATTCTGTGTGGACGTTCAGCTCTTTCCATTCATGTATGTGTGCGTATGTGTGCTTCAGGTGGACTCTGGTGGTTTGGGATGGTTTCATCTGAGCACCCTTGTGTGCACAGTACCCCCAGCATGTCAGAAACAGTGACTGCTGTCTGTCCTTTCTGTTTTTACTGTCCATCAATACGTTGGCCTCAGCCTTTCTGTCCCGCCAGGCATCAGGCCCACTCATCTCTATGTGAAGCTGCTGGAGAAGATTGAGCATCTGTGCAAACATTCATCAGGTCTGAAATTCTTTTAGCAAGTTTCTACACTATTTAAACATGTGTTTGAGTCCTCACATCCATAAGTTGTACCACTGGCCTCCTTGTATAACTGCTTTACTCCAGACTGCCAATTAAAAACAAGCCATTCACTTATTAGTGTTTACTTCCACCCACTCATATCACATCTCATCAGCTTCCCACTGCCAGTGCCATGGTTGTGTGTCTGTGTCTGTGTGCAAGAGGGGTGGCTGTGTGTGTGTGTGTGTGTGTGAGTGTGTGCGCGCTGGGGGGGGGCACTTCTCAATCTGACACTTTGCGGTGTGTGAAATTTAATTAAACACGCTTCACAACCATCCACACAAACACACAGTCATGATGTACACACAGAAAAAAATAATACATAGATGCAGTGCAGGTTTTCCATTATATGCACCTTTCCTCAACCATGGGCCTCTCTTCTCTTCTGTCTTTGCTTTTTGCAGCAGTTAAAGTGACATTTCCTCTAAAAATACGTTATAGGAATGGGCCAAGGCTAAAATATGGGTTTATGGATCAGTTATGTTCTGAGTTGAGCAGACTAGTGACTTGTGGGCAAAAAAATACTGGCCATCATGATCCCTCCAAGTTGCCCTTGAGCAAGGCATTTAACCCCCAACTGCTTCAGTGGAGCTGCTCAACAGCCAATAGATCAGACAGCCGGCAGATTGTGGAGCTGGGCAGCTTCCAGGTGTGAGGCCATTACTGTTCTCAGTCAACAAATCTCCTTTAAACAAACCAAGCTAAGCTATGCTTTGGATTACTGGGTGCTTTGTTCCAAACCAGCAGACTCAACATTTGTTGAGACTAACGCTGAAGAGTGTTTAGAATAGTGTGTTTCTGGGAAATAACTCGTGCCTTTCATAATTAAACAAGCCCCCCTGTCATAGAGGGCGTACAGACTATCATAAAAAAAGTATGTGGATCTTTTAACCTTAGTTAAATGGTTTCATGAGTCACTATTGTCTGCTTTGGGCACCTTATTTCTGCTACTGTTACCTGGGGATATTCACATTTTATTGTCTTATTATTAACCTTATTTTAACTGTGAACTGTAAAACTATAGCAATTGCAATGCTACAGTATAGTTATGCCAGGAGGCAAGGTTTCCCAGCAGAACATTGTATGCTTCACCAGTAAGCGCTTTCAATATTGAGTTTGAGTTTCATCTATTCTGATGACAGGTGCAACAAAAGAGACTGTGCAAATCACATGTGTTCTGAAAAAGCTGTGTGCTGTGTGCTGCGGGTGGTGGTTACTTTGGCTACCTTGTTGTAGGGACGAGATTCAGTGAAAGTGATGTTCTTGGCACACGATGGTCTGTATTTCTCAAAATATGCTGATATTTAAAAGCCTACTCTCTTTGGCCACAAGTATCACAGTGATATCAGGGAAAACTGGCAACGCCAGTACATGAGTACTTCACCTTGAAGAAAGGTATGTTGGTGACCTACATTAATTTAAGATGTCTCATTAAATGCTGTGAAATACAGTAATCTGTTAGCAGTGCTGATGTATACTGTGTGGGTGTTCATATTTCTAAAATAAGCTGTCATATTTTCTCTTTCATATTCACCCCCCAAACTCTGACTTGTTATTTTACAGGCGTACTGTCACCACCTTAGGCTTTTTTTTTTTAAACACAGGTTTTGACGTCTGTGTTTGATGTTTTAAACTTACAGATGACAGGTACCTCACACTGCACACTGGATCCTTCCCAGTGAAGCATTATTTTAACCTACCACCTTACTAGTCTTCTTTGAGGTTTAGCTGTATGTGCTGTCTACCCACTGGGATTCTGCAGCATGGTACCGAGGGGAAGATGGGACAGAAGAAGGAGGAAAGAGAAGAGAGTTCAGCTGAGGCTCTATCGCCTTAGAAGTTCTGTAAAGCTTGCAGGAGTGGTTTGGGGTGATATGGGCTTTACCTGCCCAGACCTTAAACCCATTGCCCACTTCTTTTTAGAACAGGGTGACCAGCATTTGAACAGCCACAGTGCTACCTCAGACTTCTTTCTGTCCACTTCTGCTTCTGTACAGGGTATTTTCAATGTTTACATTTCTTTTTCCATTTTTCTCTCGTCTTTTCTGATGTCCCAGTTTTGAAGAGACTGAAACAAAAGTGCTCTTTTCCCACATGCTTTACTTACCTCTGCTGCTGCTGTCCCCTCCATAGCATGGCAGTTATACCAGCCACTCACTTTTAGCCACTTGTGCGGTTTTTTTTTCAAATCAGGAAGCCGGTTAGATCTGACCCGTTCACCGGCAGCCGACAGCCCTGACCCATCATATGAGGATTCTAGATTAGAACCCTTTTAAGGCTTGTAATTTCCTCAGGCATTTTTCCTTAAAATTTCCCTCTTATAGTCACTTCTCACACTTAGTGTCACGAATGGCAGGACAGGCTTTAGGTGGCTTATGTAACAGTCCATTAAGTTTGCCATATAAATGGCCCGTATTGCCTGAGAGGCTGCAGAAGACACCTAGAGATAAGTAATGTCAGAAACAGACAGCGATACGGATGGGGCCCCTTACATCTTTTATGGAACATTAGACTGAGTGAAGAGATGACCTAATTTGAATTGATTTGGCGTATATTTGTGCTCAGGAGAGCACATAGAAAGACACACAGGCACAAAAAGACACACATAATCATGCATGCACCCCCACATACACACACTAAGACACAGACACACACACACTCAATCACAGCTAATCTAGGTCTCTCTGCTACCCAGCTGTAGCTGCATATCTTTGGCAAAATCTTAGATGTTTTCAGCTGAATAAGCTCCAACTTGATTACACTGCAACCCCCACTCCCTCAGTATGTATTAATGAGGCTGTTCCTTCTTGCTGAAATCTCCTTCCATATTGTTGTTGTGCAGTTCACGGTCCAGTGGCCACTGGCCCGCAGATGTAATTGTTTTAATTTGCTAACTGTACTCTCACTCAATTAGGACGAAAGCAGGATTCTGTTTTATTTCCTCTTCTCGGTGCAGAATAGTAAAGTAGACATCTTCCAGAAGCAGCACGGACAACACAACACAGATGTGCACAAACAAACACACACATACACACAAAAGGACATGAGAAATGTGCTTTTGTACTTTTTTGTTTATGGCATTCAAGATAGCGTGCTGTGTTCATCTCTAATCCCTCTTTCTTTTCATGAGTATTTTCTGCTCTCTTGCTTTGTCAAGGTTTCTCTGTGTGCATGCTGTTTAATTAGAACGCTTTGGTTCTGGCCTTTGGCAGTAAACTCCTTCTGATTGTGTCATTTTATTTGTTTGTGTGTAGATGTACTTTTTACAGCTCACTCATTTTACTTCACAGTCCTGGCCGCAGGTTTTGAGAATGACACGAGTATTGTTTTTCACAAAGTTTGCTGCCTCTGTGTTTTTAGATCTTTGGTTAAACGTTTTTATGGTATACTGAAGTATAACGATGAGCATTTCATGTGTCAGTGGCTTTTATTGACAATTCCATTACTTTTATGTAAAGAGTCAATATTTGAAGTCTTGGCCCTTCCTTTTTAAGATGTCTGCCTGCTGTCAGTCCAATCCTGAGTGATAGCAGCCCATTCTTGCATAATCAGCACTTGGAGTTTGTCAGAATATCAGTCTGTCTGTGATGCTTTTCCTGCAGAGAAGTGGCTTCTTTGCTGCCCTTCTTGACACAAGGCCATCCTCCAAAAGTCTTCGCCTCATTGCACATGCAGATGCGTTCTCACCTGCCTGCTGCCATGCCTGAGCAAGCTCTGCACTGCTGGTGCCCCAGACCCGCAGCTGAATCTCCTTTAGGAGATGGTCCTGGCACTTGCTGGACTTTCTTGCGCACCCTGCAGCCTTTTTCACAACAATTACACCTCTCTTCTTGAAGTTCTTGATGCTCCAGTATAGGGTTGATTTAGGTGTACGCTTACTAGCAGGAATGCCCATGCCTGTGGAGCCCTTTCTGTGCAAAGTAATGATCAGTGCACGTGTTTCCTTGCAGGTAACCATGGTAAAAAGAGGTGATTTCAAGAACCACCCTCCTTTTAAAGCATCCAATCAGCTATTCGAGCTCAATCAGCATGACAGAGTGATTTCTAACCTTGTCCCTGTCAACACTCTCACCTGTGTTAACAAGAATATCACTGAAATGATGTCAGAAGGTGCTTCTGTGTCAGGGCTGAAATCAGGTGGGAAGGGTTATTTTTGGATTTTTGGATGTGCAAATTGCCATCATAAAACATCAAACTTTGTGAAAACTAATTTTTGTGTTATTCTCAAAACTTATGGCCATGACTGTATATTTCAGAGTAGTGGCAACACAGTCTTTTTTCATTTTATGATCCATTCAGCTAAAATAAATTTTTTGTATTTCTTTACAAGGATACAAAGATGGTTCTCGGGATATGTAGCTTTTATTCCTGAGAATCGGTGAGCTTCTGTCGAGCTGTTACATTTCTGCCATTTTAAAAAATCCAAACTTTAACCCTGTTTTAGAGATCCACAGCCACACCACGGGATGGCACTACGCGAACAAGATTGTGTATTGTTTGTTGTTGTTGTTGTTTGCCTTTGATATACAGTAAGATACAGTCACTCTGCCGTTTGTGCAGGTCACAGTAAGTACTGGTATCTATGACCACTTTGAAGATACTTAAGTAACAGACAGCTGAGGGTAGAACTCCAGTGAACTAAGTGACTTTTGTATTACCTGTTACTTAACTAATGCATTGCAATGTATCAGTTGTATTATTATTTATATATTTTATGTATTACTTTTAATTGCTCATAACATGGCAAGTGACTGAAGAAAATGTCGGTCGGTTATACAGTAAGCCTGGAAAATACGGCACTGTGCAAAATCTTGAGCCACCCATTATTGTTTTTATATTTTATTTCTGAGGAGCCAGTCTTATGTTTAATTTTTAAGGCAGTCTTGAGCAATAGCTCTTCAGGCTTTCTGAAGGCCTTTCAAAGTCTTTTCCTGCATTGGCTGCTTTTTCACTCAATTTCACTCCAGTCTTTTATCTGACCATTTTCAGAGGAATTGGGTTTTTTTTTTTACACACTGATTTATGAATAATTCAAACATAAAAAAGACACCTAACACAAGGGATGAACCAGTGTAATGTCTACTCAACACAGACAACTTCAATTTTAGATTGTGTCTTTAGGCACTTACTAATAGCTTTTTGCAAAACCACATAATTTGTTCCCATTTCTTTGGCTGAATCTATGAAAAATGCCAAAGATTACAGTTTGACTGGCTAGTAGTTCTTTGGAGATAAACTTGCAAAAAGACTATTTCGTGCTACAAAACCTGGCATATTTCAGCACAGTGTGCAGTGTGTCCTTAAAAAAATTGAAGAAACTGACAAGTGGCAGACAATAGAAGTGACAGACCTTAAAAAACTATCTGCAACAGATTAACAGTATCTGGGATGGATGGATGGATGGATAGATGGGTGGATGGATGGATGGATGGATAGATGGGTGGATGGGTGGATGGATGGATAGATGGATTGATAGATGGATGGATGGATGGGTGGATGGGTGGATGGATGGATGGATGGATGGGTGGATGGATGGATGGATGGATGGATAGATGGGTGGATGGATGGATAGGTGGGTGGATGGGTGGATGGGTGGATGGGTGGGTGGGTGGATGGATGGGTGGGTGGGTGGATGGGTGGATGGATGGATGGGTGGATGGATAGATGGATGGATGGATGGATGGGTGGGTGGATGGGTGGGTGGGTGGATGGGTGGATGGATGGATGGGTGGATGGATAGATGGGTGGATGGATGGATAGATGGGTGGATGGGTGGATGGATGGGTGGATGGATGGGTGGATGGATGGATGGGTGGATGGATGGATGGATGGATAGATGAGTGGATGGATCCCTGTTTTAAAAAAATGAATGAATGTGTGAATGCAGCCTTGGAATGTCCTTCAAGAAGTCTGGATGAAGACCAGATAATTTAAGAAAGCTTGTCTAAGTTCCTGAGTTCAGGCTGTGTTGAAGAATAAAGGTGGTCTTATTAAATATTGACTTTCAAGTCATTAGAATTGTACAAAGTGTTTTAACCTTATACCATGTATTTCCATTTATGTTGGCACATTTCAATAAATCCTGCACCTATTTGCCATTTGCCTATAAAAATATAGAAAAACCCGAGATGAGACTCGAGACACCATTTTTTGTCTTTTTTAAAAATTTTCTTTAAAGAAAAAAAAAGAAACACACAAATAAACAAGTACAGTGGATGCCTGAGTTTTTAAAATGTGTTTGTATACTGTAATTGCTTCCTAAAGGAGTTACGGACAGTACCATCTGAAATGATTCTCCGCCATATGTGGGAGAAAAGAATCATATACTGGTGTTAGAAATCTTTTGAGCAGTATGCCAAAAAACGAGGGATTCATTTAAATCACAGTCTCAGAGTTTCAGTGGAAACCGAATCAAAAGACTCAAGAGAGACACAGGCTTTCATCTCAGCTGTTACATCTTGAGTTGGATGGGTGATCTCCCTGTGAATGTTTGACACTTTGTTAACAAAATCTGAGGAAGTCTTGTTGGCAAAGTCTTACTAAAACCCAGCGTGTGTGTAGCAGCGGTTTTACAAGGATTATGAGGATGTTTTTCAATGAGGTCAGTAAAAAAAAAGATTCAACTGCAACTTTGTAGTATCTCATCAGATTTTTTAGTATTTCCCAGTTTATCTCAAACAGTTTTGCTTTAGACAAGTTTTTTCAAGCTTGAGGTTCTGTTGAAAGCTGCAATCAAACTGCATGTACGGAACCAACATCACTGGATGCGTATGTTCGTATGCGTATGCGTACTATTCAGTAGTATTAGCCATAGCAGCCTAATTCTTTACATAACCAATATGGGAAGAATCATTACAGCTTTAAAAAATACATTGGCTTTGTTCCCTCCCAGTTGCCTTCTTTTCTTTGTTACCCTTTTCCCCACCTGTCTCTTTCCCCTTCTTCTTCTCCTGTTTCATCTGCCTTTCTCTTTATAGTCACATTAATTGCACTTGAATGATTTTATAATTGAGAGACGTTCATGTCCTGGGTGACTGTGAGGTAGACACAATAATGGCCCTTGGATGTCTTGAGATGAAAATAAAGGCAGGTGGCAGAGCACCCTTTCAGTTGATGTTAATAGTTGGGGGTGTGTATGGGTGTGTGGTGAGTGGGTGTGTGTTTGTCCACTCACACATGTGCTGTAAGTGTAAATGAAGTGATGAATGCAGGTGGAAACCCTTTATGAAATCTGCACAGCTTCTGACTCAACATGGGTGCGCAAACATCCACACACAACACTGTTCACTAAACGGGCATCACATAAGGAGACGTTTACCTGGAAATGTACCATTTTCTCATGGAAAGTATTTGTGAATGCGCTCTTGTAGGTGTTCAAACATGAATAATTGATGACACATGAAGTTGAAGAAGTTCCTTAGATTCTTGCATTTGCTGGGGTTTTTGCATATAATTAGAGCCAGGCTTTCTTATTTATTTTAACCACGGTCACAGTGACACATTTCAACCTTGAATCTGAGTCAGACTGGAATGCTGGATCACACTGGGGAGCTACAGTGGGACTCGAGGGCTAATGCAGATTATTTGGTGCTGAGAACAGTCTCATGAGTCTGAGTTTGGCTGTGCCAAGCATAGACCTTTAAGCTTACACGAGTTCACCGAGGCCCAGTCCGGCTGGGGAGCAAAGGCCCGTAAAAAGTCAAATCTGAGGACAACAACGGAAGTGCAGCTTTGTTGCTTGAAGCAGTTGCTCAACTCTTTAAAAATGTGTGTCTGAAAAGACCTTGTTAAAGTCCTCCCCTCTCACTGAGGTCATGCAGGACCAATGTACCTGAACCCTGAGACATTACTTACACATACAATAACCTGATAACACTGTCCATGTTTAATATGAGCATCTGCTGTTTTAACAGCATAATATTTACCCTTTAAACTTTAATCACTAAATTGCCTGTTATGCCTGTTATGACCCAGTGAAGTCCAGTGAGTTGGCTGCTTGCTTGAGCTGCTGTTCTCTTTGACTGGCACATTCATGGAGACACGAAGAAAGCAAAGGTTTTGACAGACACCATGCAATTACTCCATCCAACATAGATCATCCAGTTGTTTTCTTTCTTGTGTCCATGTGCATCAAAGGTACTTGAGTCATTTTGAACCGTTGTATGGAGAAGAAGTCGGCAGTCTATGTTCAGCATGGTGTCTGAGCCCTTGAGACCATGTTAAGTTTGACAGCAGCAGAGTTTTGTGTTAAGGACTAAAAATGTGGTGAGCCACACTTCATTTTAATAATTCTCAATTTAATGGAAAACCAGGCTCTGAGCAAGAAGCAGTTACTTAGTTGAAAAAGAAAAAGTGTTGTATCCACACAAATTCTGCTTTGCTTGTTTCAAAAAAAACAACAACACAGGTCTCTTTTATATCAACCCAAAAAGGAGAAATCACAAAGCATCCGAATGTTGCGTGAGCAAACTTTTCTTTTTTGTGGAGCTTTAGTTGGACATGGAATACATGAACAGCCATAATAAAAGTAGGAATGATGGGATCAATAAAGCTGGATTGCCACCATGAGGGGAATTGGCAGGGTGCTTCATTGGCTGGGGCTTTAACAGAGAAACTGAGCTAGTAGAGACTTTCTTTACAGCCCAAGCTGTTCCAATTACTGTCTGATAGACTAGTGCTCCAGTCCCAACTACAGATGGATACTGAAGTTTTGGTTTATCCTCTGTACAGAGAAGGTAAATTATTTGCAGAACGTTGCGTGTAATTCATAGTTTTTAACTTAATGTCTTTGGGACTTTTTTTTAGCAGTATTTTTTTGCTTATTATCTGCATGGCCGGTACTAATGAGATGTAATCACTCTGGCTGACAGAAAAAATTTAAAAATTGTCATGCGTGCATCATGGCTAAGAAACACAAAAACAGAAGCTTTCATTTTACCTGGAATATTTTTGTTGTCCATCGTAGCTCGGCAAACAAGACGGTAAAACCTCGAGTCTTTTCTCACTGAAAGAACAAGTGAGATTCAATGTGTTAAGGTGAAAGCCCTGCATTGTTGAAATAGATATGAATGTACAGGATAATGTGTAAGAACTTGACATTTTATGAAATGGACACTAATGCGTCAGATGCAGTTCAGTGTGACACAGGTTTGCCCAATGGATAAACAGCAAAATATCTGATGCCATTTGTAGTGCAGAGATTACGTATCCGGAGCTCAGCACACAGCGAAGTTCTCTCCATTCTCAGGAGCTGCAAATTGAACAAGTCGTGTTTAGAGCTATCAGCAGGTTTTCATCATTTACTCCTTTCTTCTGGGATGGTCTCTGTGATTTGTCCATCCTCTTGTGTCCATCACCCTCTAGCTCTTCTCACCCAAACATTGGGGTGATGGTCATCAGGCTGCAGTTCATTCTGTACTCCTTCAGTTTACAGTCTTCTTGAACGCTGACATAATGAAAGAACCATCCTCTCTCTTTGTATGCTCAGCTCGTCATCTTCCAGTTCTCTCCACCCTCTCTGCTTCTGTCTCATTTTCAGTTATCGTCCCTATGATTTTTAGTCTCCCTCCCTTTCGCACATCTCTTCCCGTTTTCTCTCAGCTAATGGAGCTATAATGGAACCATAAGTCTTCAGAGTTGTTTAGCAAATGGCAGCGCATGCTCCAGTCAGCCAGAATGAATTCAGCAGCCCCCTGTTACTTGCAATACACTTAACATAGTCATACAAGATGCATGAAGCCCTCTTCTTTTTGTCTATATTAAATGCTCATAACACAACTGGATTTCAGATTTTTTTTTAAAATTTACATTTAATGAAATTTCTGCCATAAAACTTTCATCACAGGAGTTAAAAGACATGCACTGTTCACAGGCTTTGAATCAATGTTTCCAATATGTAGTCTGGGCATGTTTGCAGAAAAAAAAAATTGCACACGTATATGATAAGTTTGAAATCAGAAGTTTGAAATGGTTACTCCCATCCAAAAATACCTGGTCATTCATTGCTGTCAGTGAGGAGGTCCTGACAATAATTGTTCCTCCTTGTTACAGTTGATGCTTCTCCTCATTTACTACAGACGTTGCATCTCATCACAGTGTTATTGCTGGAATCCTTGCAGATTCTGCTTTCAGACAGCAAGTGATGGGACATCAGTGTTCCCATTGCAGCAGCAAATCATGACAAGACTCCCTCGTGGCAGCTTGCAGCCTCATCTGATTCTGTTTGTAACCATATTTGCTAAACCCTGTCACCCACTCTAATCCCAATATGTTGATATGGGTTCAGTAGATTTGGTACTTATATCTTCAGATGTATAAAAGATGTACATATCTACCGTGATGTCACCCTTTCTGAAGTCCAGTTTTGAAGGCTTGAGATAAGCGTTTCTCCCATTTCCATCGTGGTTTCAAAAAAGCAGATGTAATGATATTATCGTAGGGTCTTTCCCTTAGAATATAAAGTGCATTGAGGCGACTGTTTGTTGTGATTTGGCGCTGTATAAATAAAATTGAATTGAATTGAATGAGGAAGGGTGGGTCTGACTGTGAAATTGTGTCCTCATAGGCTAATGACTTGTTGACAACTCATTGATCACTGAAACAAGGTATGAGCAAAATTTATAAAACAGACTCAGTTGTTTCATTCACTATGGTCCAAAATGAGTGAATGAGCCCAGGAGCTCAGCAGGGAAGTGTGTACTGAGGTGAAGTCAGAAAGCCGGATTCCCACAGACTTCGACGGGATCAGAAGTCTTTTCTACATTGGCTTGATTTTCCCACACAGAAGCTACAGCCATGCTTTATACAGTCTATGCTTACAGTATATCATGAAAGCTGTTGCCCAGATCTAAAAGTGATGCTGCTCCAGGGCCACCCTCTGTCTGCTGGTGAAGACATGCTGTATATACTTCAGGAGCCTCAGATACTGCTAAAACAAGCTCTTGTAGCAGTTCCCCCAGTAATGTTTGAGTGGCTACCAGTACTGTATGCCAGTATCAAGAAAAAGGAACCATCATGAACTCAGATGAGAGCAGTAAATAGCTGTGCACATTCCCAAGTCTTTGGCCTGCTGTTACCACTCCTACTGCTTAGTTTAGGTTTTAAACAGAAACTATAATCACTAAGTTTACTTGTTTGCCATATTAGTTTATCACATTAATAATCTTTTTTTCACATATAATAACAGCTAGTGATCTTTTAATGGTTTTATACTTGTTTACCTCTTCAGCTGATATCAACATATGTTATTAATTGCTGTACATCAATGGCACCAACATCACTTGGTCCAGTGTTATTTTTTCTCCATTCTTGGAAGTCAGAACAACCCCCCCACCCCCAACCCCAAAGAGACAGACTCCGTCTCTCTGTCCTTCCACTCTTCCACTCTTTTCTGGCAGAAACCTTGACTGTTGTTGTTGTCCCTTCCAGTATGCCATCAGCTTGACTTCCATCTCCTTCTATAAATAATTAAGCAAATTAAAAACAAAAGAAAAAGAAAAAATAAACCTAGGGCCAGAGCAGTCGCAGTAAACACAATTTATTGTCCCAACCATTTTTGTTGCCATTTGGTCATCGTGCATCTTCTGTATGTTGTTATAGCTCGTTGCTTGCTTTCCTTAAATGTGCTGCTGGTGTATTTTGCAGGAATGGGGAGGGCAGATATGCTGCTTACATTCACATGTTTATTTCATTAGGATATAAAGTTGTGGAATGAATTGTAAAGAAGAAAGCAATCAGATTTAAGTTTGTTCGTTTACAACAATGTCTATTCTAATTGTGTTTTTCTCGTCCTTATTTTTCCCGGTGCTGCTCACTTGGAATGGTTGCAAATAAAGGTAAGAACCCTTTTTTGTTATGCATGTATTTTGTGTATCGTGAGGCTGGAGCAGAAACTTACAAATGGCTTTGGGGACTTACTAAGACCTCTTTGGGTAATTGCTTTAAGAAAGCAATTAGCGAAAGTCTCAAATTGGAAACTTAGTAAACACACAGTGACATACAACAAAGTATGTGGGGAAAAAAACATGGAAATTTTAGTAAACATCAATACACCGCCATTTCTTCCTTGATTTTGCTGGATAAATGTCATGTTTTTTAAACTGGAGGAATGGAGAAGACATTCTATATCTGGAAAGCTTTTATGTCAATTTATTATTATAGTTGCCAGTGCTGCACACAAGAATGTGGGTGCATTGTCCTGTTGTCCATCTATCCGGTCATCTCTTCCATTTTCCACCTCTTTTCTGTTAATCATTGGAGACTTTTTTAAATCTCACACACTTGCTTTTGTTGTCGTTAAGGATGAGTTTTGGTTTGCAGGGAGACCTTGGGGTTGTTGTCAGCAAAAGCTTTCCTGACTGCTTTTGTTTGTTGGCTTTTCTCCAGTTGTCAGTCCAGCACTACTGATGGCAAAGACAGACGATCTGAATCAGAAAAGCAGAAACCCAACAAAGCCTGTCGATGCAAATTCAAGGAGAGAATTATTTTTGTGGAATAGTTCTGTGTGTTTTTTGTTTGCTTGTTTGTTTGTTGGCCTGTTTTGTCATTTCAGCTGTTGGTATAAGTATTTATTTATTTATTCATAATTTTTGTAATTTATTTGTTTGTTTATTTGTAGAAAGTCTTTCTTTTCTTTGGCGTAATCTGGTGTTTTCCCCCTCATTTATTTCTCTCGTATTGCACAGTGTCATGCTGGTTAAAGGTAACATCTAAGTTACCTCCACGGTTAAGCCAAATAAGAACAACGATGTACTTCCCATTCTGTGCATGTGAACGCAGAAGGCAGTCACACTGAAGTCACCACACATTTAGCCTGGCAAATGCCTTGAACAGCACTTCATTCTAGCCCTTTGCCAGCTCTAATAGGCCATGCCATGATGCCAAGATCAGGTGCTGAGTCGATAATCTTGCACTTCCTAATGCAGTTATGAGTGGAAATGAATGTTACTGGTTTGGAGGCTGATTATAGTACATGGAGGCTTGCATATAGCTGTGAGTCAGTACAGGTTAGGCTTTAATAAAGCCCTGCAAATAAGGGGAGTGGGCAGCCAGGCTTTGTGGATAAACCCCTTCCCCGTATAGGCAAGGACGATCTGTCGCTGCACTGGCAGAGACAATATGTCACTTTAACACAGCAGGAGAAGGGTCCTCAGCTCTCGATGAGGCGTTCCATATGGGATGAATAGCATCTCTAATGATCACCCCTCTGCTTATTACCGCTGTGATTATGAGCCATTTGTTTGCTTTATCAAGGCCTTAAACCCCATGGGATTTAATGAGAGTTGGGATGTAAAACTGTCTCCCTCGAGGATGGGAAGGTCACAGGAACTGTTTGTTGTGGTATGGAGGGTGTTGTGCTTCTTTTTCTTTTTTTTTACACAGTCCTCTTTGTTGTTTGTGAGTTTGTACTCATCGCAGCCTCAAATGCTGTCAGAATTATTAATGGCTTCTGCTGGGATGACAATGCAAGTTGGGTTTTGTAAAAACCAATAGAGAAGAAAACGTGCATGAATATCATTTTTGGGTGTTGAAGCATTAGTGATGATTAGGGGGTTTGAAATGTGGTTTTAGCTGATGAAGAAAACGTGTCTAGGATGAAGAAAAGGAGCATACAGAAAAAGACTTCAAAAAATGGCACAATGAGTAGTATTGTTGTGGCTGTCGAGGGTATACTCATGTAATTGTTCTCATTACAGCACCATCATGACTTGTATTGTTATTATGTCTAACTGCATCAGATGCCATTTCCCCTTCATCTTTCGCTGTGGTCTCCCTGGGCTTCATTATCAATAATTAAGAAATGGCAGGCACACCCGAGTCTGTTGCAGCCACCTGATGGGATGCACACACACACACACACACACACACACACACACACACATACAAATACAAAATGTACCAGAGGGATGGCGGGAGGTTTGGGCGGCCTTCATATCTCTATGTTCTTCATTAACCTTTCAGTAAGACTCACAAGGCAGCTGGTGGTATGCAGTAAATAATGAGTGAGAGCCTAGTCAAGAATCTGTGTATAAGTAATTAATGTTTGTTTGTCGCGCTCATCTCCAAAGAATCAGCAGACAATACTCGCTCTTCGTGTTTGCTACCTGCAGGTCACACAATGTGGTTGACATTCAGGTTGATGTATTCGTCAAGTAGTCTTCTGAGGGGATTAGGCCACTCACACAGCTCTGCTTCCCACTATCCAAAATCTATTATGGCTTCTTGTTACATATTGCTTTTGACATTAGAAAATATAACAGTAATATACTGATAGAGTAATTAAGATTAGATTTTCAGTTGATAATTTCACTATTCATTTATGGAGTTTTCAGTTTCTCTTCCAAAATCAAGCCATAACTGCAATTAATAGTATTATCTAGTAGACTTTATTTCTATAAAGTTCATGGCACACACTCTTGTATTGCTCCTTGGCCCACTCATTAAAATTACTAATTGATTATGGGGCCAAGACCGTGGCCAGAGAGGCACTGTATCAATTATTAAGCTGCATTAATAGATTAAAAGGGATAAATGTGCAGAGCATTTAACTTCTGTAACCCACAGAAAGTGGAAGCAATTATAGAGTACCTCTTTGACCATTTTAACAAAAAAAAAAAAACTCTGTAGTAAAATTGGTGCTGAGGCTATTTGCCCTAAGTGCTCACAGTCTGACCCTTTAATGACATTGAACATAATTAACAACACCGGTCCAGATTTTCTACTGTTCTTGAGCCACATTTCCACCACAGAGACCTTCCTCAGGGACTGGGACCCTTTAAAGGAGCTTCAGCTCAGGGTGTAAATTTAATTCCAGGTAAATTATTCACCCCTTAAAAGAATCCCTATTTGGGGTGTGGTACTTAATGAAATTTTAAACAACATTTAAAAAAAATGTTTTCTTGCTTTTTCATGCACCACTGAACTAATTAGCTTTTATAGATTAAGAATAGTGCTGCTAAACACATAGACAGCGATTCTGAATATATAAAATATTCCAATACTCATCTTTTGCACTATTGGCCCACTGCTACCAGCTGTGCCTTCTTGCTTTGGCTACCCTTTGATAGCTATTTGATATATGCTTTTTTTTTTTTTTTGCCTTCAATTTTGCAACAGAAGCGACCGGCCAACTTTCAACTTTGTGAATGCGACAGCTTGAGAACGATGTGACCTAGGATGTTCAAATTCATACCACAGGTGCATGTAGTAAAACTCTCAGAGAAGTTTGAATCTCAGCAACCTTGACCTGGAGGTCAAGGTCAGAGGTCAGGTTTTCTGAGAATCTTGTGAATGAGATATCTTGAGAACTATGTGACCTTGGATGTTCAAATTGATACTATAGGAGCATCCAGTAAAAATTTGTACTTACTGTAATAATGCCAATCACAGAAAGTGACAGTATTCTCTGTAGTTTATACTTGTTATGATTTTAGGATTTCTTAGCCGGTTGCTTTTGAATTGATATGTTGAATGAAGTCACTAAAGCTCATATGCACCCCGTTAAGATCTACTGAGACCTGGTAATTGTGTCCTCTAGAACTTCCAGGGAATTTGAGCCACCTAAAGATTCTACTGTCAGGACGCTGAGGGGTTTCAGTATTTTCAGTGATTGTGATTGTATTGGCAAGAGTATATAATATACATATAAAGGCACTGTATCAAAGTTAGAAATTCCAGTATTATGACAACAGTACACATGGATTTAGAGTAAATGTTTGAATAGCCACATCTTTAGCAGGTACAGCAAACCCGTCTTTTATGACAAATGACACATCAGTCAGCTGGGCAGCGAATTGATCAGGTGGCCTCTGGCTGTGATTTATGCATGCCATTCCTCTCCCATTTGAAGGGGGAGGTGTCATGAATTGACAGAGTTATGTACAAGTCGTGAGCATGATTGGTGACCCCAAGGTGGGCTCTTTCCCAACCCTCCAGTTTCTCCCCTTGCAAAGAGCTACACAGGACAAGGTTGTATTGATGTGAAATGATGGAGAGGGGGATATAGTGGGTTGAACTGCATAGCAAAAAACAGCATGTATATAATAACTCTCAATTCTGATTAGGATGAAACTTCTACTTGTCCTGCCATTTCTTGATTAAATTTCACATCTTAAAATGGCTCCTGCGGCATTGCAGAGGTTCAGCATGATATGAAAGGTGGAGCAGCGATTTCTATAAAATTAACCAACCAGCAAGTGTGTGTTTCATGGTTGCCAACAAAATAGAAAAAAAGATGAAATACAAAGAAAAGCCATGTCCAATCTCACTGCTCTCCTTCACTTGCTTAACTGACCTGAATAAATCAGGAGATTGAATGCCAATAAATGTTTCATCCTATTGCAGTAATCAGCACTCTTTCCCGTACAAACTATAAATGGACACTGACTGTTTTTTTTCTTTCGGGTTCTCTTTCTCCACTTTGTTTCAGGATGTGTAAGCTGGATGGTTTGGCAAAGTGAGAGTAATCAGGATTTAGATGCATTTGGCAGATGTTTCCTGTAATTCAGTGGCTAATGCAGCGAGCTGATAACTGAGTTGGTTTTCTGGTTCAGACACTTAGCGCTGTTTCTGCTACTGTACCTTGGCATGAGGGTATAGTTTGTTTTCTTTTTGTTCTTCTTTCCTCCCCTTTGGTTGGGGCACATTTGGGGTTTAAGGGTAGCTTAACTAAAAGTGCAGTGAAAGTTTTAGAGTCAAAGCTAACAGTTCACTCAGGGTCAGGACCCGAACAGAAGACCAGAAAGCTAAGATCTGAAGTTTTTACTGGTTAGGGACTGCCTGTTAGCATCTATTATGTAGTTCTGTGGGCAGTGCTTATATTGTACTATAATGTTTATAGAATAACTGTGAACTTCAGCTAAACATGTTCAGAGCTTTTACATATAACCACAACAATTACAGGAAAATTGTAATGTAGGGCGATTTTATAAATTAAATGAATATGCTCAATATTTAGGCCCATGTTTATGTCTTGCAGACATGGGTGATACAATCAAACATAACAATACAAATGATCAAATATGATTATTAACATGTCAGAATTAAATCCCCCTTCCACTTAGCACTATTTGGTCAGCTGTGCCATTCAGCTTGGATATTTGATTCAGAATGATGTAAAAATGCAGTTTTAAAAAAGAATAAATAAACATTCTGCTACAGTCAAGTCTGCTTTGATGGATTTTTCTCTGAGCCCCATCTGCAGCACATCAACCCTCCTTTAAAACCATCGCAGGAGGCGATGCCGTCCATTTACTGAGATCAGCATCAGGCGTTTGGAGTTTGAGAGTCAGTAAATATGATAAAATGGCTCTGCTCTGTGACATGTTCTGCACCATCGTGGACCGCGAGGTCTAATGTGAATGATGCAGTGAATGACAGCCAAGTTAGGGTTGAGCTTTTTACTCAGATGGCTGCTGCGCTCTATCAGCCAATCATCACCCCGGGGCATAGCTGAAATTCAACTTCATCTTTGTGGTGGTGGTGGTGGTGGTGGTGGTGCGGGTTCTGGTGTAAATGAACAGGATGACACTCAGTAGGAATAGCTGTAGGATTTTTTTTGTATTAGGTTTACACTGAGTGAGAGGTGTTTGTCGGGATAGTGAAAGGTTGGATCATAACGGGATCCGAAACATGCTACGAGTGCTGATAGTGAATTTCTGATTGTTTGTACGATGCAGCACTAAAAATTTATGCTCTGTGGATAAAGGATAAATTAGCAGAGGCAGGAGCCTGTAGACCAATGCATGCGTTTCTGAAATGGTCATTTGTCATCAGTGTACTTTTGGTTGTTCTGACTCTGCGATAGACTTGCTACCTGTCCGGGGTGCACCTGCCTCTCCAACTATGACAGCTTTGACCCTGAAATGAAGTCCTAAAGAAAATGGATGTTTGGGTATTTCCTATCCTAAAGAGAGCTCTGTTTCACAGGCTGCAATGCAACACACACACACACACACACACACACACAGACCATACTTTTAATTACAGTATTGAGGAGGACAAGACTTAAAAAATGTAACTGATCTATAAGGCTAACGATGCTGCATATCTGGTGTCTGAAAACTGTTCAGGTAATTGCATTTGCAGCAGAGTCGGTTTTGTCTGTGCACTGACAATGAATTTAATTCAGATGAGGAAATTGCATTGCCTTAATGCTTAGAGATGAGGTAAGTACCACTTTTTAAAAAATTTATGGTCACCCTGAGAAAGCCGATGTGCCATAGACTGTACACTTTGAGCAGCCCAATCAGGCATGCACATTTCAGATGTTAAGCTTATTAGCACCATGTGGGCTTCAGTGTTTTACTCTCCCTGCTGCCATTAGTCCTGCTCTAAGTCACTACAAAGACACTTGATCTGTGAGTGTGTGGTCACATAGCATAAGTGCTGGCTCTCTGCCAAAGACTAAGGCCTGTTATCGTTGTGAGACTTGTTGACAAGGGTTATCAGTGCACAAAATACTCCCACACACACACACACACACGAGCACACAATGTCCGACTCACCTTCATTAGCTTGACTTTGTGATCCCAGGTCTTAATGAGAAGTGAGAGAGAGCAAAAATAAATCTAGCAAGAATATTTAGGTGCACAGAACAAACTAGGTTGTCTCTGCTCCTTTTCCCGGTTCTCCTTTCCTTTTTCCCATTTTGACTAATGTAATTTATGCAAAAGAAAATTATAAATAGCATATCAATACCACCACAGTTTTCCAGGCTGGGCATGCAATACCACTCCCGGCTGTCAGAGTAAGTAGGTCGGGTTGTGTGTCTGAAAATGCACTGACTAGTCCCCCCCCCTCTGTGTGTGTGTGTCTATGCATGTCTTAAGTGAAGATTTAACGACGCTACACTCCCGGTCACATCCAAAGAGAGACAAAAGACAGAAAGGAATGCACGCCATATGGTTTTAATCATTCAGCAGAGGTTCAGGAGACACTTTCTCTTAGTTTGCTCGGACGTTTCATACGTTATATTTAAAGTTTGAGAAGATAAGAGGCAAAACAGCCCTAATGCCTCCTTTCCAAACGCAGATACAAACTCGTTATCCTACTGTGTTTTCCGGGAAACTAAAAAGAACACTGGAAAACTCTTTGAGGGACACAGCCTAAAGCATCGTCACCTCTTTGATGACCTCAGAAAAGCAAGGCTCATATCTTCATGCTGACAATGGTGCCATTGATAATGTGGGTGTGCTTTGCAGCTACCTTCCCACAAGTACTTTTGTAAGGACATGTTGCTAATGAGCAAGTGTCCTCTCCCTGGGTCTCTTGAACCAGCAAAGCTTCTCCTTCCTCAGATTTGCTTCTATTTAATAATATCATGTTTTACATGTCAGCAGTCATCTCATCAATTCTTTGGTGTTGTACATTGAATAGTCTAGTTCCCTTTTTCTTAGCTGATGTGTACTTCTCATATTAATACCTAGATGATTATTAATGCCATAATTATATTACGGCAGTTGTTTTTACCAGCCTGTGCCACCACCTCTAATCTCTTTGTAGTAAGTCAGAGGGCACAGAAAGACACACGGTGTAGATAGAAAAGAAGAGAAAAGATGGTGTTGGAGAAAGGGACAGCAGGGGGTGCATGTGGTGGTGGCAGGGGGAAGGTGAGCGTCTCAGGCTTTTCCAATTCAGAGGTTTTTAAAAGGGCATCAGTGAGGAACACAGTGGTGTGGAAATAAGTTTGCATATGTGCAGTATGCAAGAAAAAGGAGTGAGTGACTGAGGAGAAACAGATGTAAACAAGCTG
This sequence comes from Pterophyllum scalare, assembly GCA_024447675.2. Lineage (NCBI taxonomy): Eukaryota > Metazoa > Chordata > Actinopteri > Cichliformes > Cichlidae > Pterophyllum > Pterophyllum scalare. The sequence goes on from JAMQGT020010060.1 coordinate 20,769, forward strand.
CTGTATAAGAGACTAATGTAAATAAATCTGTGTGTGTGTGTGTGTGTGTGTGTGTGTGTGTGTGTGTGTGTGTGTGTGTGTGCAGAAAAGACATTGAGGGTAAACAGTTGGTTTTCCAAGTGGCTCACGCACAGCTGCTGATTGCAGATACAAGGTGATCCTTTGGGGAGTTTAAGGAAGTGGACGAGGGATGAAGTCTTGACATCATTTTCTTCCATCCACTATCAGTTCTCATGCTTCCTATGTCTCCTGAGAAAAGGCACATGATATCTTACTTTAATTAGTAACTGCCAGTGAAATTTTAAGAAGTAACTTCAGGATATGATTTGGCATTACGGTCTTCTGATCGATTGGCGACCTCTGATGTGACTGACAGGATAGGTTCAAGATCCCCCGCCATCCTGACTTGGATACACTGTTTAAGAGGATGGATGGATGGATGGATGGATGGATGGAGGGATGGATGGATGGAGGGATGGATGGATGGATGGAGGGATGGATGGATGGATGGATGGATGGAGGGATGGATGGGTGGAGGGGATGGACTTTGGATTAAAGATACATACTTTTACTTTTTTATTACCATCACTAAAAGATGCAAAATGTTGACTTTTACCATTAAGACAGATTGTGAATATGAAAGATCAATATGAATTTAATGTTAAATCCATGGGGCAAAAGAAAAAATTATCCTGGCAGTTGAGTAATTATCTTCAATAGGAAGAAAGCAACCCATGCATACACAGTAATTGAAGACTAATTACTATCAAGCTGATGCATTCCAACTGAGTCCAGTCATTTGAGCATGGCTGATAGCAAAGCAATGACCTGATCAATGATAACGCTGACAATCACCTGGCCTATTTATACTGTATTTGGTGTGTATGTGTGTGTGTGGTGTGGGGGGGGTGTAGATAAAGATAAAGCAACAGTGCTTGTCATTGCTGGATGAGTGAGCCCTTTCAGGTTCCCCATGAGAGTAAAGATCAAACCACAGATGGTAGTCAGCACTGTGTGATAGAGGTTGTGGATGTTACAGAGGGCTGTGGGTGTGGTGTTTTTATTTTTTTCATTTGTTTTACCCAGGGTCTGGAATCTGTCAAGTCAGGACAAATGGTGGCATTTCATAGGGGTAAAAGTTGGCTGCGTGCCAGGCAGCATGTTATCAACAACGAGGCTGGTTGAGCTTTAGAGGACACAAGCAGGGCTGTGTTTGTGCCCACAAACAGTATGGAGTAAATGCACAGCTTCTGTTGGCCTGATGCTGATAGCATTGCACTTGTTGATTGTGTTTTTCAGCAGCAATGGAAAGTTAATAACTCTTCAGCAATTTAAGCAATTCACAGTCCTTTACTATGACCTAATTTTGCCCTTAATGAATTAAGATGAATCACATTTAGGTCACTTAGACATTTTCCACAGTCCGTGGGTTAACTGTGGTTTTGCAGTTCAGTGTATAGTAAAGCAAATGAACTCCAATACGTAAAGCTACAATGAGTTGGACTTAGAGGTTCTTGGAAATACTGATAAATTATCATCACCATTTTTGCTTTGTACATGACTCACATAGTTTACTGCCAGTAGGTCACATGTAGGATATGCACAAACACAGCAAAATGAGAAAAAAAACAGGAGAAAAAAACGGAGATAATAAAGTTTTTTTGGGGTTTTTTTCAAAAAGAAATCCAACTAATGCAAGATTGGAGTCAGGTTAACCTGATACAGGTGGCAGTGCAGCCTCCTGCTAGATTGAAGTTTGTTGTACACTCAGGCTGGCATCGTAGGCTGAGTGGCTGCCTCCCTTCTCCCTCAGGTGTCCTCACAGCCCTATCTGCTAAGGCTCCTGGCAGAAGGTACAACCTGGGTGGCACCATCCTATCTCTGTGTGCCAGACTCCCTGTTCACCAAATAACACATTGCTACCTGGAATGGGTGCGTCTCTGTAGCCCCACTCCTCCCTGTTTAGATAGCATGCGGAGGAAGGACTACAAATTACAGGGTTTTTTTTTTTTTGCATTTTACACACCACTCTCCCCCAACGCTAAAGAGAAAGTGGCACTGGAAAGAAAGCAGCCTCAGTCATGAGGAAGGGAGCTATAACAGTCCCCTCACTCAATGGCACAGAGGGGCTTCGACTCTAGAGTTCAGTGCAATTGTATGCATGAAAGTTAAAAGAGGATAAATATTTTGGTAATTAGCTGTTTCTGCTTCTTTTTTATTGTGCCTCTTAAATGCTGAATAAGACACTGTCATGAAGAGACTCTAGTTTGCTAGGCATCTCATTTCTGAGCTGACTAATGTGAATATTCACCAAAATCTGAAAAAAAAGAAGCTGCAAAGACAATAGGTTTTTCTGGATCAATGAGAAGACAACATCAGATTAAAAGGACAAGGGCAGTCAGGGTCAGATGGTGATTGGAGGATCAGTGCTGAGTGATGGCCAGCAAGGATTATTGTCAAAACAGAAGATGTTAGTACTGCCATGCTCAGCCTTAATATCAGTCAGCTTAAATATTAGGCAGCACGGGGCTGACTGAGGGGAGGTGGGAGCAAAGGGAACGTTGGTGGTGGTGGGGTCAGACAAAGGGGTCTGACCTTGTCACAGGGCCTAATATCCTGCAGTCAGTCATTATTGACCCAGGCCCACCACTGCAGCCATCGTTATCCCGCACTCTCATCTCTCCGGCCCATCCCAGGAAAGGGAAACCGATGATAGTTAACTGACTGCTGTGTGATTTTGATGTATGAGCCTGTGGTAAGGAGTGACATGGGAAAATTGTGAATAGCAGGTTCATCTTACCATAACTACATCTGGCATTAGGGTCATAGGCTCCAGACAGAAGAATATGGGTGTGTTTTCACTGCTCAGACATGCATGGGGTCCGGTCACTGACATCTTCATGTTGTGTTTAAAGGCAAGCAAAACTCAGAAGGTTTCAATGTTTTAGCTTCTTTCTAGCTTGAGGGGATTTACAATACACTCTTTGGCTTGTTTTAATTCCTGTTGCCCACTGGCTAGACAGCAGTATTAACTGGAGATGGAGATCCACTTTATCACAAACCCAGCCTACAGTTAAAACACCAGATAATATTTCCTCCCATATACTTTAGTTGGGTCCTGACTATTCATTATTTATGATCTATTCCAAATTACATTATCTTTCACCAGGCCTCAATTACACCCTTCCCTGAGGCTGGAAAAATGACTCACGGTCTGTGCAAAGGACTATATGAGAGAGAGAGGCTGATCATTTTTGTGCTCATATCCACCACAGTGAAGTAGAACCTCATTTTTTCTCATTTTGAGATGTCTGATCTGACAAGTTAATTGATTGGACATAACAAATGAAACATCTATGCAGTGATGCAAAAATCTGATCTCAAAATTGCAATCATTATTGATGATACTACAGCAAGGAGATAAACACACACACACACACACACACACAAAATCAACTAGTTGAATATGTGCTGCAGCATCTAAAATCAGGAGCAGAGAGGGCGGATGAACTATCATGGATTGTTGCACAATACAGGAATGTTACAGAAAATATAGCCAAGTTCTCAAGAGTGCGGTTCATCAAAGAGAATTTTATCTTTTTATCAAACCAGTCTGCTGCTTTACACCTTATTTCAGGTGCTTTTAAGGAACAGCATTTCCACCAAGCTCAAGACAGCTTGAGGTCAGTTAAGAGGTGAGCTTTTCTTCCTAGTCCAGATATTTCACAACAGGCAGATACGGATAACACACACACTGCTGTACTTAAAAACTTATGGCAACTGTAGATTTCTAAATGCTATCAAAATGGTTGTTTCAAACGTTCATGTGCTGCAGATGGTGTAGAGAGCTGCTGGAACAGTGGACTGTGCAATGTTGATGTCCGGACTCTCCGATATGATTAGTGGAGATAGTGTCATGCCATGAAAGGTGCTGCCAAACCAAAGAAAAAGACAGCCTGAAAATTCAGATAGTCAGAGAAAATCTTCTCCCTGCTCCCAAAGTGTCCATTTCTTAGAGCCTGAACGGCAGAGTGCACAAGTACGTGACTGAAAAACCCAATGAAGCACTGCCCATTAGTAGCTGCACTCACATCAGATTTGCTTCTAATTCAGTCTGACATGTTTGACTAGAATTTGATCCAGAGTAGAATTTAATGACATTCTACTGAGTTTTCACAAGATGTGTCAATACAGGTAGATTCAAGTTTTGCCTCATTGTGGTTGGAGAGGTCAAAATCATTTTTGCATTTGGAATCTATGATTTTACTTGATTTCACTCTTTTTAGTTGTTCTGCTATTTCCTTTCTATTGCCTTCTAGCAACATAAAAAAAACTCTTGAAACCGTGTGCTATAAGCCATCTAAGAGATGTGGGGGCAGGGAGTGAGGGTGGTGGTGACTGACAGAGGAGTGGAGCTCGCAAAAAAGGGGAGCGAGTAAGATGGAGAGAGAGACAGAGGAGAGGGAGGGAGCATGTTGAACATGACATCTAAGTATCTAATTACCTCTGTGGCCATGTCAGCCTCCCCAACTAAGCTGCTGTTTTACATATGCACCCTCCCCGGGTCTCTGAGTCTGCCTCACTGTCTTCTTATTTCTGTTATGTGTTGTCTTGGAACTCACAACACATAATGTTGCACTGCAGAAAGGACCACATGTTAATAACAACATGGAAAAATAGAAATATGCATCATGGAAACCTGCAGAGAGAGTCAAAAAGATAAAGTAGACATTGTTAGAAGGGGTTTTACTCTTGCTACTACAGCATTATAGTCTGTTTAAAGGTCCTAGAGAGATACATCATGTATGCAAAGTAAATATTATAATGTCTTTGTAACTGTTTAACAGCATGTTCTGCTGGAATCTGTAGCTCACTCACACACACAGCGCTGCTCTTTAATCTTAGACGAAGCAGTATAAATATTTGACTTAGTGCAATTGGTATCAGTGGTGGAGTGCTTGCTAAAAAGTCCCATTCCTGTTTCCATCATCTTTTCTACCCTATATCTTTTTGTAGAGCTTATTTGGGGAATGATAAATGAAGTATAACCCCATGTTTGAAGATGTGCTGCAGAATGTGCACAGATGATTGCAGTGGAGGACGGTGCCTGTTGGGACAGAGTTCAACAAAGGGAATCGTTAATACACAGCTGACAATTTTATGGATGTGCAGGCTGATGTCTTCTCATATAGTCATGTATAATTCACTCCCATCTTTAACTTTTTATTAAGTCGAGAGAGCGGCATATTGTCCATTGTCATCAACTTTTTTTTTTCCAGGCTCAGTCCTCGCTTTTCCTTTCTTTCCTTCTTTTGCTTGACTGTCCTTTTCTTTTTTTAAAAAGAAAAAAAGATCTGAAAAACAGGAAAGTGCCTCCCACAGAGCTGGTAGTGGTAAATGCTAGTAAGTGTGAGATTCTGTTATTTCATGCTGTGTCCACTTTCAGTCATCATACTTTTTTCTTCCTTGCAGCTTACATGTTGTCATCATTAAAGTAGCAGAAGGAAGGTTTGGAGACAGTAAATATAGATAGATAGATAGATGGACAGATGGATAGATAGATGGATAGATGGATAGATAGATTTATCTATGTCCATCAGTTTGGTATAAGCCTCTGATATTCTCTGTTCTGTATAATAAATGCAACATCACAACATAGCCTAGATGCTGTACTTTCCAGAGTACTGTGCGCTGCATGTTACCATACCCTCCTTGCCTGACTTTGTATCTTTGGCTTTGTTTGTTCTAGTGGTGAAATTTCATGCCTGCCACGGCTACTGTCTCACTGGTAGGGCCGCTCAGTGGTGTAACTGTTAGCATAGTCGCCAGCAGAGTCTATTAAAGGCAAAGTGCTGTAATTCTTCCTTTCTTGCCAAGAGCCTGCCTTCACTTTCAATGACACGCACTGTGATATATGGAGAAAACCCAGTAGCATGTGGCAGCTTCCGATTTTGCACTGGGTGAAGGTGCCTAATATAGAGCACTCACTTAAGTTTTGTAGCTGCACACACACACCCACACACCTACACACACACACACACACACACACACACACACACACACACACACACACACACATCAATCAAACCTTTCTCCTTCCTGTATACATTTCAAAATGTCCAGTATGTGAATCTGTGCTCACATCCTCTGCCTGAAAGTCCAAAGGCCCCAGCTGCAAACAAAGACGCTCCGGTGGATGTTTATTATGTATAGGTTTTTCTCCGTATAGCAGAGATTATATCCTTTGGGGAAACAGAGTGAGTGAGATGGATTGTAGAGTGTGCATATTTGCAGAACAAAGGAGAAGGAGGTTTTCCTGACGCTTCAGATAGATGCACTGCCTTCATGGGATTTCATTACAATCCCTTTGCCCCCATGTTGTTTCTCTCCTTACATTATTGCATCACTGAGGTAATGCAGACTAAGGGTTATGAATAAGATGGGCTGTAACATTTTACCCAAGGATATAATACATCTCATTGGCCTTTATGCACCTTAGCAGACCAACTCTCAAGAAAGACAATAACTTTTTTTTATGTTTTACCATTTTATTGCATCTTCCTAAGGTTGCCATTGGTGTGGGTGGCACAATTGTGTCTGGGAGTCCTGCTAAGAGAGAAGATTACAGTGTGGCTGGAAACTCATGCTGGGTTATCTGATGATCTGCATTGTAGCTAATCTATGTTTGGTATATGATCTCCTTTTCAGAGGTATTGTAGATCAGGTCATTTGATAGTTCTAAAAGTTAAGTTGCTGCTAACCAATTAGCACCCAAACACCCTGTCTTTTGTGGCAGTCTGTCTCTTTCAGTGTCCTCTCCATAAGTTCTTGTTCCACAGACTGACCCCAACTTCTTGGAGTACAGCTGATAATGGCAGCAGTTGTTCTGTTCTACAGCCTTAATGTAGCAGGACATGAAACAGTCCTCCATCTGCTTCTGGCCTGATTGTCCCTTCAGCTTGTAGCAGATATCCAGGAGAGAATATCCGCCACGACAAGAGTCTCACCTGAGAGCTGGCTGAATGACAGTGAGAGACTGCCACATCAGCAGCCTGGCCAGCCTGCTTGTGGGGCAAACTGATACGTGATAGGTCAGGACAACTTGGTGAGAAGCAACTGAAGTGTCACAATGAGACACCAACAGATAGTACCTCATAAATAAATGGTAGCATGGTCAAAACTTTACTACTGTGCATGAACTAAGCAAACAGGTAATTGGTTGTGACACAGATGGCAAACACAAAGCAGCAGGGCGACAAAGAATAGTGGCAAGTGGCTCAGCAGCCTGAAATGATTCAAATCATCACTTCTGGTCCAACCTTTCAGAATAAAATCTCAGCTAAAACAGGATGCAGAAATTTATGAGTTAAGCCTTGAGTTGAGTATTATTAATCAGTATTATTGCTTTGCTTGTCTGACTTCATGCACTCTTTGCTTTTAATTTGATGTCTGACCACCAAATACTAGAATTTCATTTCCCTCCATTTCTCTGATAAATATCTCAGTTAAATTGAATTTCTTCTTTCCTGTTGTTTAGATTGTCATGTGTAATAACTTCTGATGTGACTAGGGATGCACGGATTCTGGGCCAATATTATTATCAAATTGCTGTAATTTTACCCTTGTTTTGCAATGACAAGTTTTATAATGATTGAGTTTTCTGGTTCTGACAGTAAGAATATTGTGCATGCACACTGTTTTAGTAATGCACATACAATTTATGCATTTGGTTGCTGAGTGCTAATTACGGTACAGTATAATGTGTATGTACACTATAATGATATGTATTTTTCCAGAAGAGCTTAGCACACAGTTTTTTGTCATCGTCTTGTGCTGCATTTCCCTCTTTGTTCAAGAAAAGCTTTCAATTTCAGCGGTGTGCTCACATCGCCAAGCTTGGGCTTTTTCTCTAATTATGCTTTTAACTCAGCCTCATACCAGTGTGGCTTATGAAAGTGAGAAGGTTGCTTTGGTTTATATGAGAAATGCAATATCTGTGCCTATTCTACACTCTTTACAAGCACTTTAATGTTAATTATATATTTATTTCCCCTGTTGCTGCTAGGTTGCATTTTTTCAAATCCTTTCACCTTTAATGCAGTGCATACTCGGGTTCACACATGGGTATGAAAGGCATAAGACTGACACTTGAAAAGGGAATGGGTTTCTTATTCCTGGGGTGGAGGCAGCAGGTGGGAAAGTAATCAGAGGAGGAGTGTGGGAAGAAGAGTGGTGGTGTACCAGGCTGATCCCATGGTTATTTTGTAGCATGTGTGGTTCAAGGTAATGGTCCTATGTTGCTTGTGTATTTTTATGCTTCTGTAAAATATGACTAAAAGCTGACACACAAGACTTTTTTTTGTGCATGCACACTATATAAAATTGTTGGCATTAAGTCACTTGTCAAGCTCAGCAGCCTCAAAAGCTCATAAAACCTTGCACCTGTGTACAGGTGGCTCATTCTGACCACACAAAGGAACTGCCTACTCGTAGTCATATTTACACCTGTATCCCAGCAGACTCACAGATCTTTGTGAAAGTTCCCTCTCCTGGCTTACAGTAATAAGTTCTCTGTGTTAGTTTAACTATTGAGCCGTCAGCAGGTGAAGCAGGCCCAGATTGCTCTATTTGATAGTAAAACCACCACAATTTAAGTCTCTTTTTCAGTACAAAATTATTACCTTATCTGATTAAGTGCTGGTGGACAAGACAGACAATCAATTTAATCCATTTTGTTTTCTTTTCACTGCCTTGTTCTCTGTGTTTCACACCTCAGATTGAACAGGAGGGAGAGGAAGTAAAAAGAATAGCATGAAAGTGTTTCTGTAATTGACTCCTAATTAAACTGTGTGTGCATTTGTGTGTCCATGGATTTGCATATGGCAGTGGAAGATGCACTAAATCAAAGATGAGAGGAGCAAGGAGAATGCGAATTAAAAAATCATTATAGTACGGTGGAACCTAAAAGAAGAGATGGGGGACCATTAATAATTAATCAACCGTCTCTTATCTTTTAATCAAGTCGATAAATGTGAGGCAGAAAATGAATTAAGAAAAAAAAAGAAGGGGGGGCATCAGTTTAATGAGAATGGTCTCTTGTGGTTTGCTCACAGAAGTACTGGTGTCTACTGCTTAGGCTGAGGGGTGATTAGTCTTCCATAGATGTGCTGATAGATGGCATCCTCAAAAAGCTCTTGTGCAATGACACTGTTGTAGATGCAGGACATATACAGATAGATCACAAAAGATTAATTTAAAAACTAATTTTCCAGTTGTATTTATTAAGTATCCCACTTCACATTCTTACCAGATAAACCTAAGGTCTCGTCCACACCTGATACAGTTAAATTCATCGTCTTGCTAAAGCTTTTAGTGAGCATTGACACTGCGTATTGTGCCAGCCACAGCTGGAATAAACACTTCCTGATGCCACAGGCAGAAGCAGAGAGCTAACAGTTTGTATTTTTGTTTTGGTTTGCTTTACCTGCACGCTACGCAGGTAGGTGAAGAATGAAGAAAAATATGAAATTAAAGGTGCAAGCAGCCACGATAGGACCCTCACGCCTGGGCGCATGTCGAGCCGTGGTGCAGTTGAGCTGCGCTACAGTTTGTGGTTGCTATGGTCGGGAGTGACACGGGGTCACCCGAATGTTTTTAGCTCCGTAGGGTCATTCAGCCACAGAATGCCTCCCATGCCCACTAGGTGGCATTGACAAGTGCCTATTAATTACATATCTTGCTGCTGTATATAACACCTGCATCCAACAATGAAAATTTCATGCTCATGGGATGATGGTTAGCAATCTACTGCTGATTTGCTGTTCCCACTAGGCAATATTAAGAGTGTGACGCAATGTTGGTACAATGATGTGTCCAGCCTCACACTCTCATCCAGCATGTGAAGTTTGGTTCAGACTGGATCATTTATGTGTGAGATGAGAGCCAATTAAAATTTCATGGTGATTGATCTAAATTCGCCACGGCGCCACGGCCACACCCTTCAATGAAAACTTGACATTTTCACAATTTAGATTCAAACATGTATGTAGTTTAGACTGATTAATTATGAAGGTGATCTCATTAAAATCCTAGAAGGAGTCTGAAAAAGGACAAGGGCTGGAATTAGCATAAATCTCCTAATTGATTAAAAATGGTGGACTTCCTGTTGGGTGTAGGGCATCACTTCAAGAGGATTTTTTGTGAGTCTTGACATGCTACATATGTGTATCAAATTGTACGTCAAACACAGCAGTGGGGCTTGTCTTTAGGTGGCGCTATAGAGTCATTTTTAAGGCTCATGCCCAACACCATTAAAATACACAAATTTTCACCAGATTTTGAGCATGTTTTTGCCCTTAAAAGTCAATTTATTTGAGAAAAGAAGAAGAAGAAATGGAGCAGATACAATAGGGCCTTTGCCCTAAAAAGGACAGAATTTTTCAAGTCTGTCTTTGTTCTGTCACTGCCTGTCTTACAAAATGCAAATGTTTGTAATTTTTGACCTTTTGTTTTTAGTTTAACCTGGCAGCTGGCATTTCTGGGCATGTATAGAAATGTCTCATGACATACATCTTTGCAAAACTTTCCTCAGAAAAGGTTAAAGATGAGTTTGAGAATTGACTGACTGAATGCATGCATTTTTAACACATTTTGTGTAAAATAAGAGTGTATATATAACTCTTTTTAACAAGCAATATACAGAACTTTTAAATGTGGAGAAAGATTGAGCGACCATACATCCATTTCTTGAAAGCTTCTGCATCATAAGTGATTCCAGCCAACCATGTCTGAAGGTTGAGCAACACCCACATTTTCCATCCATTTTCTTAACTGCTTGTCCAGTGTGCAACCACATGCTCTCACATCCACACCTAAAGCCCATTTGGAAAATTAGCCTAACAAGCATACCTTGGACTGTGGGAGGAAGCCAGAGAAGCTGGAGGAAACCCGTACAGAAAGAGTCGAATCAGGAATCTTCTTGCCGTGAACTGCACCATCAAGCAGCCCTCTGCAGAAACTCAAAAATCACATTCCCAAACAACTGATCTGAGTTCTTAATGTTCTACAACAAAAGGAGCACAAAGAAGCGTGGTTATAGTTTGGGTTAAAGTTTGACTTTCATTCACTCATGTGGGACCATAATTAATTTGGTGTTATTGTCATAAGTTTTGTTGTCCCTTCCTGTTTTCTTAGGTTTAGGCACCACAAAGAAGAAAAAGCAACAAAGAACAACAAAGCCCAGATGAGAAGCACAGACAACGTCAACATTTTTAATTATTTTGAACTCTTGTTTTTTTTCTTCCTCACTTCAAATAAATTATTTGCATTTAACGGCTACTGTATTTTTAGTGGCACGGCAATGGAAAAGAGGAGCAAAAACAACACAAATCCAAGATGCACAGAAAAAATAAAAAAGCATTCACTTGCAAAACACCAATACTTGATAGTTTACTGCATGCAGACCAACGCATTCTTGTAAAGGGTATAACTAATGCACCTCAGTGGAAATGACCCCACCCTGCAACCACAAATTAACCACGGTGGGTTCTATGCATGCTCATCTTTTTTGTTTTTTCCTGTCGGTTTTTCTTAGGTAACAGGTAGAAATGTGAGATTCTTTGAGTTTGACCGCCTGTGTGTGAAGATCATCAATACAATTCATACCTGACAGTCCAACATTGCAAATACAAAGAAGCTTTATTTATACCTGTTTACCAGTGTTTTGTGTTACAAATAAGATTATTTTATTATTCATGCACAATCTGAAAAAATGCACAAACATAATGCAGGTAAGCGAGAGCAGCTTTCCATCAGATCATGTTGTAAGTACTTTTTCAGCAGGAAATTCTTGAGTTTCTTTTTACTGTAAGGCCTTAAACTTACTGTGTTAAATGTCTTCAGATGACATATCTATATGACTAAAGCTGAAATAAACAAGCAAATTAAAATGAGTGTTACTAGAAAAAGTAAAGGGGCATAAATGATTGGCATATACAAACATGCAGACAGCATTCTGCAGTAATTCGACCCGATAATTGGTCAGCTGATTAAATGCCACTGTGAGATAATCATCAAATTGGAGTTCAGTCTATCCAGAAAGTACACTGTATTGTGGTGTTTAATGCCATACGAACAACATAAATCTACCAAAGCAGCACGCTCACATGCATGTTTCTACTTTAAGGAGAGCTGAGAGTATCAAGAAGAAAGTGGAAACTGAGACTGGTAAAAAAAAGTGCTTTTGCAGTTCGCAGATCCTCATCTGAGCTCTACAGAATCACTTCAGAAGTGTTCTAAAAAGAAGCACGAGAAAACCTGTTGAGTCAAAGTAATAAGAGGGTTTTAGAGACGCTGTCAGGTGTAGATAAAAAACATGAAAGATTGTTCAGTTAGAAATACAGCTGGTCACAAGCGAACCAGTGACAGTCGTCTAATGATATTAGTATAGAAACCAATTTAAAGAGACTGACACAATGGAGGGAAACGCTGATGGCACAGCAATCTTCCGAGCTACTTCCTGACCATCCAATTTCCTGTAAGCCTCACCAGGACCACTTAAACCATGTATGTGTTAGAGTTTGCTGGTCTTTTCATGCATACTTGTGTGTGTGTGTGTGTGTGTGTGTGTGTGTGTTTTCAGGAGTGTAGCTTGCCAGCTTTCTCTAATTTCCTCTCTACCTGTGCCAGCCTGAATTGTTTCCTGTATGTGATTGATTTACACTTTATGGGGACAGTCTTTCTCTCTGGCACTCTTTTCACTTCTCCATTGCATCCGCCCTTGTGCACACACATGGTATTGGAAATAGAAAATATGATATGATAGTGGAACGAGGTTTGGCACCTCAACTTATCAAAAAACAATGTTATTACAGAAAGAAATGAACCAGCAGTTAATGGCTGTGTTCAGTTCAGCATAAATGAATCATCAATGGGTCAGAGTGAAACTCTGCACCGTTAGTTAAGTATTTCTGTCTCTGATCTATGCGCACGCTCTGACATGAATTGCTCCCATCATTTATTGCTGAACTCACTTCCCTTTGACATTGTTGTGTTTTCTTTCAGTCTGTTGCCCAAGTGTATTAAGACTTTTTTTTTTCAAGATTTATCAAACACACACAAAGAATCCCTGATAGAATCCTGACGAGCAGGAATGGGAATGATTATGAAACACAAATAGATCAGACACCAAGACATCCATCCATCAGTTTTCCTAATGTTTCTGCATCCAGCGAGCTGGAGCTGTACCACCTGTCATACTGAGAGGCTTTCTGTCACAGGGCTAGCCCACACTCACACACCCATCAATAGCTTTTAGCATGTTTTTGGTCTGTAGAGGAATGTGCAGCTCTTGGAGGACCCCGGCTGACCATGAGATAAAGACTAGGAACCTTGTTGCTGTGAGACAGCAGTGCTAACAATGTCACTATTGTGCAAATACTCAAATAATAAAAAAATATTGCCTTTCTACCGTCAGGCCAAATTCAGTTGTTCCCTTGAAGTTTCTATTTTTTGTCATTTATATGGCAAGAAAAATGGGCTCAGTTTCAGTGGCATGTTGAGAACTGCAAAACAGCCATTTGTCATTGTATCTCAATGAATTTCTTTCCCTTCCATTAACCAAGTTTCTTTTTCAAGGTTAAATGAGTTTATATGCACAGACTTCCTAAGAACGCATTCTAAGGTCATTAACTACATTTTCAGCTATTCCTTGGTACGTTTTCTCTCGTCAGCAGGCCACACAACCGTGTTCCAGTCCCTGAAAGGAAGAGGGCTCTGGGCTCACACTCAGTGGAACTTCAGCTGAAAGGCTGCGCTCTTTCACAGATATTAGACTTTTGCCCCAGAACCAAGGGATTGGGGGTGCTGCTAAACTAGACTTCCAGCAGGTTTTTGTAGATTTCCTCTACAAAAGCGCTTCAAAAATTTATCACTGCTTTTCATTTCTTTCTGATTGTTTCATTCTGTCCCCGTTTTTTTTTCTGTTTCTCCCCATGTGGCAGACATCTTCCTGTCCATCCACCCTGACTCTGTGTTTCCTTTCTTTCCCTTATCTTCGTTGCTGGGCAGCCAGAAGTGTCCGCACCCTTCTCCCCCTTTCTGCTCGTAGCCAGCATAGCCAGTCTCAAAGGACTTCTAAAAGCAGCCTGCAAACAGTATGACGAATCTGTTGCTTGGCGTTGCAGCCTCTGTCACTGACGTATAGTTTGAAAGGTTTGTGAAAAAGACAAGGCAAAAAACAGCAAAGAGTCCGGACTCCATGGGGAGTCGGCGACATCAGAGAAAGCTAGTCACCCCTCCTGCTCCAGTGTTTGTACTCTCATCTCTCTCTCTGTCACTCCCTTCTTCCCAGTGGCCTTTGAGTTCACCCTTTTTAGCTGGCAGGGGCGTTCAGCTCCTGACCTATAAAATATGGAGCCTGTCAACATGTGTTGAAAGACACGGCGAGTGATGGTGATGATGGGATCATACTGTTAATGATTTGGAAAAGGGAAGAGTGTGCTAGGAGGGGTGAGGGAGGGAGAAAGGAGGAAATGATTGGTTAATGGATGATGTGTGGATGTGTTCCAAATGTTAATGTGCCATTTTCGGACCAAAGAAAAGGTCCGTGAATGGAAGGGGAGAAAGAAATTGCCTTGTTGGACAGACTCTGGGTTGTGTATGTGTGGACTGACATGGTTTCTGGACCCTTACCCAGACATGAAGCAGAGAACAGAAGCTTTACAGTCATGGCACTGAAAGGTTTAAAATATCCAAATCCTGCACTTTCTGACCACTCGCTGGCACTCTGTCAACACATCATTGACATATTAATTGATTCTAATTTGATTTGAGGTCATTTTGTGTATAATTCAATTCAATTCAATTCAATTCAATTTTATTTATATAGCGCCAAATCACAACAAACAGTCGCCTCAAGGCGCTTTGTATTGTGGGTAAAGACTCTACAATAACACAGAGAAAACCCAACAGTCAAAACGACCCCCTATGAGCAAGCACTTGGCGACGGTGGGAAGGAAAAACTCCCTTTTAACAGGAAGAAACCTCCAGCAGAACCAGGCTCAGGGAGGGGCAGTCATCTGCTGCGACCGGTTGGGGCTGAGTGGAGAGAGACAGGACAAAAGACATGCTGTGGAAGAGAGACAGAGATTAATAATAATGATTAAGTACAGAGTGAAGTATAAACAAGTAAATAAAGGTGAATGAGAAGAAACAGTGCATTATGGGACCCCCCTCAATATAATAATAATATCCATTCTCCTTTAGCTCACCCTTTATTCAGTCACAGCTCTTTGGGCCATGGTTGGGAACCATTACCAGAGTCATTTTTGAGCAGCTTTTGAACAGGAAAGTCTGTATGGAGCCACAGAACATATTAACATGTTTAGGCCGACCTTCTAACAGAGCAGTGAGATCCAGAAAGATTCTCAAATATGAAGAGCAGCACGGCACTGCCGCGGTGAGTCAAACGTGCTGACTTCAAACTACGTTTTGTTGAAAGGCAAAGTAAGACCAGAGTTATGGTCAATAATCACTAAGCTTTGTCCTGTAAAATGTCCTCAGGTTTGATGACGTGCTTGATGCAGGAAGAAAGTTTTTGAAATTCACAACTTATATTTGTGTTTTAAGGGTGTATTTTATTACATGTTTGTGGTTTTCACAGGGAAAATATTTTTGTTCTATTTTGATTTTATATTTTTTGTGTGATTTTAGGCCCAATGTGTTAATGCAGTATGCCAAAGTGAAAACAAAAATAACTGTTCAGTCACACATGTGAGGTTGTGCTGAAAAAAAATGAGACCACACAAGGTGAGGTAAATCAGTTTTTCAGGTAAAATCAAAAGTAGCTGAAAATGACGGCTTTAACCAAAGGTCTGTGCTCTGGTAAATGCTGACAGCGCTGCACTGCCTAATCAGAGGCAAAAACACCCCAGAGATCAAAGTGATACTTCTACTGCAAATGTAACATATATGACAGTCACTTATGTCTTGTATATTCCCACTCGTGATGCGCTGGCAGCCAGTCAGCACAAAATAAGCAAAAGATGGTTGTGGAAGCCATCTTATCTGCCCCCGTCTCTCCCCCCTCTTCAGCGTGTTTTGTTTCTCGTTCTCAACATGACTATGATTGAAGGTTGGAATTGGGTGTGATTTCACATGCTGAGTGTCAGATGTGAGTACATATGACGCTGTGACAACTGCTTTTTTTTACTGAACTAAGGAAAACTCATGTTTGTCCCATTTAGGAAAATGCATGGCAGCTTTACATAGCAGCTATTATAGATAGAACCGTGTATGAGTATACGTGTGAGTTTTAACAAATTCTAAATGCTGATTGTAACTGAGAATGTGTGTTAAAGTGTTTCTTAATGAGTGTCATCATGCATGAAAGTGTGTGTGTGCGTGACTGTGAGAGAGAGAGAGAAAAAGTTAGTTTTGCAGTCTTCCTCTATGTACTTTTAAAAGTATATATATATATATATATATATATATATATATATATATATATATATATATATATATATATATATATACATATATATATATATATATATATATATATATATATATATATATATATATATATATATATATATTATCTACATTTGTACGTGTGACATGATTCTCTGCCTAAGCCTGCATGTGTCTTGCTGTGCACCTTGAAAGACTAAAAGCTCCTCTCACCTCCTGCTCAGCGATGTGAAGCAGAGATTCCCAGTGGAGCAACATGGCCATTTTTCACCTGACTCCAACATATTACCTCATTTCCCATGGTATGGTCGCCCCCTGTACCCACTGGCCTCACTGCTCTGACCTCCAGACCTAACCCACAAAATTCTTTTCCATCCACCTCCATCATTCCTTCCTGTTCTTTATCCATCCTTCCCCCCCCCCTCCCTGAATCCTTGTGGGGCCAGCAGCTGATGGATGGCCCCTCAGGAGAGGTTGCAGGAGGGGTTAGCTCTGCTTTCTGGAACTTTTCAGAGCTATAGCAATGATGGAGAGAGACAAATTGAATCAAGATTGGCAGAGATTTGGAGCATGAGAGAAATGAGGGTAAAAGATGTTGCGGCCAAAGGCACTGAAGAAAGTACTAAAAATTGTCGGCCTGTGCACACAGTCCCTTCCCCGTGTTACAGCTGTAGTCTCCACCTTCTCCCTCGCCTACCACTACACTCTTATTTTTCATCAGCTGCACCTTACCTAGCCCCATTCTGCCTGTGTTGTCTGCTGTCAGTAAAATCAGCTGGGGACTGCTGTGTATTCTGGTACATGTTGGTATGGTTGCTAGAATACGCTCACTAAGTATTTGTTTGGGCTGTCAAGGTGTCTCCTGAGTGCCTGCTTGCCTTCTGTTGAATATTTATCACTTATTTAATGCCGTTGCCCCCCCTCAGAGAGTTGGACTCTGCTTCTAATACCTCCCACCTTCTTGCTTTCTTCGCTCCCTCTCTCTCCTGCTTCTGCTCGTATGTCTGTTGCTGCCTTTGCTTTTTCATGTTTCTCAGTGGTACTCGGTGGAACGCAGCATTCTGTGGCACAGGCACACACTGTCTTTAACGTCACACAGGTTTGTGCTTTACCATTTCACCATTTTAGTTGTTCAGATGTAACCATCAGTGGTTATCCACATATTTTCAAAGCTGCATTTTTGTAAGATTGGTAAAGAAAAAAAATGGGATGAGGGAGAAGCTGTACTCGTACCCCAAAGGAGAGAGAGCGAGCTCCATAGTGAAACTTCACTCCTGTGAGTGTGTGTGTGTGTGTGTGTGTGTAGAAGAAAGGAAGAATGGTGCAAAAGGAAAAAACACATCTTCCTTTAAGCTGCAATTCAATTCAAAAAGAGTTCGATTTTACACAGGAACTGTGCTTCAGCGGCATCTGTTTCTCACTGGACCTGTCACCTGACAAAATGTGCTGTGGACAATAAAAAAGCATGGAAAGAGGGGAAGAGAAAGCCGGGAGGAGGCTGTGGATAAGACTGCAAAGAGAGACGTGGAGTTTTATCCAATAAAATTAATAAAGGCAGTGAGAGATGGCAGCAGTACAAAAACCAGTGCAGCTGTGTGCTGGTTTCTCTTTCATTATGTGCATAACCATTTTTCAAGGGTGAAAAAGTCACGAAAAATTCATCTGTTTTTTGTGACATTTTTTCATGCTAGTGAACAGGAATTTGTAAGTGATGCATTTTAATAGGAAATATATTTCATGTATTCTTTTTAGAGAGAACAGAGAGGTGTCACCATAGCAACCAGGAAAACAAAGTTTTAAAAATGTGGCAACTGATGTTTTTAATCCAAACCCTATTTTTCTGAACCCCAAACTACTAACTCAGTAGTTTTTAATGGTTAATCTGAACCAAGTGACATATTTAATAGCATGTTTAAGTCATATGAAAAAACTGACGTGTGTGACACAAACTTGGATCTCGGCTTACTCCTTCATCACCCAAACCTCCAATCTGATATTTTTTTGCTTTCCTTATAATCAGTACATACAGTGCCCCCATGATGTTTGAGAAAAATACATGATTTTTGTACTTTTGCCTCTGTACACCACTACAGTGGATATGTGCTTGAAGTGCACACTTTTAGCTTTAATTCAAAAGGTTTTACAAAAACTTAGCATGAAGTGTTTAAGAATTACAGCCATTTTTAAACAGACATTAAAATGATCAAAATCAATGAACAAACTAACATAAATTGAAGCATAAAGTCTGTTTTTAATACTGAGTTGGTCATTGAAGAATATCCCATTTCTTTACCTTGAGAAACTCTCGGGTTGCGTTTACAGCATGCTTTGGGTCATTATCCATTTGCACTATGAAGTGATAAATTGATTTGCATGTTATTGAGTGAAATAAGCAAAGCACAATTTAGTACTTGGTGGAGAGACTGTTGTCGGCAAACAGCGGTAAGATGTTTCTTGTAATTGGTCACCAGGTTTGCATACATCTCAGGAGGGATTTTGACCCACTTGTGTTTACAGAAGCTCTCTAAATCCTCTAAGGTTCTTGGTTCTAGATTCTTTATAGGACTGAGATTAGGCCACTCCATGACCTTAGTGCACTTCTTCTTTAACCACTCATTTGTTGCCTTGGTGGCATGTTTTGGGTCACTGTCATACTGGAAGAAACTTAAGAGGGACCTGTACATATGCCCTCTTGTGCAGGAGGACCTTGCAGGCACTGGAAAATTTCAATCCAGTACAGCGTAGTGTGTTGCCAAGGATGTTCTTGGGGACTGGGGTCCCAGCTGCCTTCAGATCATTACTAAGCTCCTCGTGCGTAGTTTCGGGCTGATCCTCCACCTTTCTCAGGATCACCTCACAGCATGAGGCGAGCTCTTGCATGGAGCTCCAGACCAACAGTGACTGATGGCCATATTATACTTCTTCCATTTCTGAATGATTCAAATCAGTTTTTAACATTTATGTATTTTTTCTGGATTTTTTATTTATGTTCTGTCTCTCGCCATTAAAATGAAACTACCATAAAAAATTAGAGTTCACTTTTTGAGAGAGCAAACTTACAAATTCAGCAGGGGATCAAATAATTACTCACCCCACTGGATCACCATGTCATTTTACTCTTCTGCCATTGTATTGTTCTTTATATAAGACACTCAGTGCATTGAGAGCCATACTTGTAGCACCCAGTCATAGCCTTGAAGCTGATATCTTCCATACAGGCAGCCCACAAAGTGTTGACCAAAAAACCAATAAAGATGCAACATCTCTGCTTGAAATATATGCATAGATCTTTAAGCTAATGTTTGTTTTTTTAAATATAGAAACTAAAAATTGTTTTGCCCAGAAAGAGACTCTCTGTCTCACTGTTACCCTTTTAAAGAATCAGTCCGAGCTGTCTCAACAGCAACAAAAAGACGCCAGAGTGCTGCCTTCTTATGAGTAGAGGATGTGGCTGATTACCTCACATCATTTGCAGATAGACACCTTACAGCCAGCTTGTTAAAAAGTAACTGTAAATGACAGTTAGCTACAGAAACTGAAAAGATGTCCAAGTTAAAAAAAGAAAAGCATAAAACATTTATAATTTTTTTCAAGCAGTGCCTCTGAGGCAACTTAACTGTCTCGTCATGTTGTGAATCTATCACTACCTTAACCTTCAGTGCAGAGCTGTCAGCACTGTTTGTGCTTTCATTAGCAAGGAATCCACACTTTAAATGAATTGTTAGCAGTGTGTCATTATTCCCACAAACTGGTATCTATTTAGCTGTTTCCAATTAAATGTTTCCACTTCAAATAACACTTTAGAATAGCACTGTCTTTAAGAGTTAATGTATAATCTGAAGTATCCAAGTATACACAATTGTCTGCTTTAAACAGTTGGAGGCATGAATGTATCTAACAAACTGGACTTTTCGAGGTGGGAAATGTGTCAACCTTAACTGCAAGATGGGTCGGAAAAACACAATTACATATTTTCTCAGATCACTGAGTTTTATTCAGAATACCTCAGTACGGGTACTGTACCCTCAAATACTGCCTCCCACTGCGTTGCAGCCCCCCACTAAGCCCCCACCTCCCACCCCCATCATCCGACGTTCTTTGATTCTCCGCTCCCTCATCAGCTCTATTAGAAGTCAGGACGGTAGCGTTGTCCCCCATATTGAAGCCATTTCATCAGGAAATGGTATAATTCCCTCATCTGGATCCCATTACAGCCAGGCAGACTGCTATTCCTGTGATGTCTGTACAGTGTAATTAAGGGCTTTGTGTCTCACAGCCAGCCACAACTCAGCTTTCTTTCTCTCACTACATCCCAGTCTTCTATTTCTTCTCTCCCCATTTAACCCCAGAGCCACAGAGTTGCATGTATGCCCACCCACATATATACGTACAACCCCGAGCACATTCATTCATACTAACATTCATTAGCATGGACCTGCTTCTCTTTTCTTTCAGAGTTAACAACTTTTGAAACTGTTGGAAATTAGTACATTTGCTTTGTTTAAATGCCCTTAAGCAATCACTCCTTTACCAGTCTTATGGCAGCACTTATATAAACACTATATGGACAAGTATTGGGCCACCTACACGTTACACATGCAGGAGCCAGTGGGAACCCATACCACGAAGCTCCCGGTACATACTTCCTATGCTGATGCTTTATGAGTCAGCAGGGCGTCGGTGGCTTTTATGCACTACGTACCTCAGCACTGACGTTATGTGGTCCGCCACTTTGAGGCTTAGTTTCTGTAGTTCCTGAATGCTTCCACTTTGCAGTAATACCACTTACAGTGGATCTCATAATATCTACATTTGAAGAAATTTTACAAACTGACTTGTGGCAACTGTGGCATCCTAGTACAACGACTCATTCTTTCACATGACCACATGGCTAGGTGCTTGATTTTATGGGACTGGAAACACCTGAATTCAAAGACATTTGTCCATATAGTAGCTTAGGCCCTGCCACAGGTCATAAAGCTTTTAGCATTTTTTAAGTATTTGAATTTTGAATGATTCAGTTTCACTTATAACTCATGTCTTCAATGAAATGTATCTTTAAAAATAGAACAAACCAATACAGCTGTTCCTGATTGGCACACATGACTCTTGATGTCCAGGGTACATTTTTCTTTGATCCCACATTGCCTGTTCACCCAAGAATGGTAAGAAGGAGCCAGTTAAAAACAGACGTCATGGAATCTCATTAAAATACTTCACTGGCTAGACCTCCACACCACTTCAGCTCCCAAAGTGCAATGAACTCTGTTGTACAACAGGGAGACTGGATGGTATCATTCCTCAAACTTGTGTGCTTGAAGGGGCTCATTTTATGGTTATGACACATACTGCACTACACAAAGAGCGCTACTTTCCAAGATCCCAAACATGGCCTACAGTGTGTGCGTCTCAAACAAAATTATGCACATATACACTCACAAACTGAGTATATATGCATTCTCTCATAGTTTGCCTGCACTGTGATCTTGAAAGCCTGAGTCCATCATTGGAAAATCAATGTGCCTTGGTTTTTGATCCAATTAATTAGTAACTAGTGGATGGAGCTATGGGGTATGTCTTTGGGGATGTGTGTATAAGTGTGCTTTGGACCTATCTGTCGTTTTCTATTTATAGAAGGATAATTTGCATTTTGGATAAGTATTTACCCTTGACTTGTTGCCATGTTTCCACAATTACACGGCATTAATCTGGTGTGTTTACTTTCAGCAACATCAACCAGCTGTATCGCAATCCAGTGAACACTAGACAGCTTGCGATGATGTCACTAATACCTCTCCAAGCTAGCAGCACTTAAACGACTCTGTAGCAAACAATAGTTGTATAACCAGATTAGTCCAAAGCCCTGTGTCCTGGAGGCCCACTTCTGGCACCTCCTCTGAGGATGAGTGTAATCCTTCAGGCCTTTATGCACCTGCCCGGTGACAACACAATGCAATGATATGCAATGAAACACTGTGCTGTGGTAGACAACACATAAAAAGAAACACTGAGAATGCACAATGTCTTTCAAGGCACAGCAGAACTAAACAACACAAGAAAGCATGACACGCAATGCACTGTAACATATTACAGCCACGCACAATGCAGTGCATTCATTGTTTTAAACGACATAATATCAGTCCACGCAATGCTATGAAATAAAACACAATAGTACAGTACACAAAAATACACATTCAAAGTAACTGTTGCATCTCTTATACTCTCTCTCTAGATTTACCTCAATCATGTATTATAATTTGTACTAAACATTTACAGCACTGATTTATTGGATTTTTTAGAAAGCAGACTTCTTCCTTTCACTACTGTCTGATGCTTTCACACTGGCATTCAGGATATACCCACATTCAAACTCTAGAATGCTTCATGTGCAATTATAACACTCTTAGAGAGTACACCCACACTTAACTCAACATCATTAGTCCAATTCCTACAGCCATATCAAAAACTCGTACTGTTTAGTGGGAGAGTTGAAATGTTGCAATGTAATGTGTTAATTTGATGAAAGAATGGAATGGCATCACACATGTGAAAGAGCAACAAGTATTCTGGCTCAAACGTAGAGGATTTAGGTATCTATTTCCGCCCGGTATCCTACCTCAGACATTCATCTTTGACAAGTATCAGCCAGCTTTCAGTTTGGAGAGGCACTTACAATAAATAAGAGTGTTTTACAAACTGAGTTCATGGAATTCATAGCTATGCGTATGACCTTGTCTTTAAGGGGTCACTGTTTTAGATGTAACCTGTGCTTACATACTAAGTGGAACCGAATGTAATTAGGTTTATACTGAGGTCAGAATATGTTGGTTTATGGTTGTCTGACTTATGACAACAATGAAAACTTTATGGGCATAGGGCAAGGAAAGGTCACATTGCTGAAGAATTAATACTGTATGGATGACGAGTGTGGGTTTTACTGAGTTCCTCTTCAGGTAACACCACCCCACCACCAGCCCCATCTGCTACTAGGAAATATAAAAGATAGTGTGGCTAGTAAAATGTTGTTCTGTCTCCTTGCATCATCAGTTATTTTGAAGTCAGAGTGCAGTGAATGCCTTTACATATACTGTACTTACACCATTAAAAAAATCTAATAAATAAACAACTTGGCAAATCTAATATTCATACCTAGTATTAATTTGTAGGGATTACTAATTCATATTTACTGGAATGTTTGAGATTTTGGTCACATTTAAAATGAACATCCAAAGTACTGTGCAAAAGTCTTGAGCCTCATCTAATTTTTCTTGGAAATTGAAAATACAGTGGCCTCAGTGATTTTTTGACACATGTGGAAGCAATACGTAACTGGCTAGAAGAGACTATGCTACCAAAA
>JAMQGT020010061.1:0-80520 GCA_024447675.2 Pterophyllum scalare
GTTATCATCTGCTTTGGTTCCATTAGTATTGCTGCAAAATCACAATAAACAGTGGCCTCCAGGTGCTTTATATTGTGAGGTAAAGACACCACAATGATACAGAGAAAACACCAACAATTAAACGACCCCCCCCCAATGAGCAAGCGCTTGGTGACAGTGGGGAGGCAAAACTGCCTTTTAACCAGGCGGTAAAGAGGGGCAGTCATCTGCTGCAGAAGAGAAGCCAGTGCAGGAGAAATATGCTCTTCTCTTCTAGTCTAACATTTTGGATCACTGAGGAGAGTGTTCAGGGAGTTTTGTAGGACAACCTGATAGTAATGAATTACAATATCTTCATATCTAAGAAATTATTTGAAAGGATTTTGATGAAACCTTGCGTGACTGTTCTCCATGGGTAGCTGTAGCTCAGGAGGTAGAGCAGGCCATCTACTAGTGAAGGTTACTGGTTTGATCTGTGGCCACTCCAGTCTGCCTGCCAAAGTCTATTGGGCAAGATTATGAACACATTGCTCCCAATGCGACAATGGTTATGTTATGTTTGTTATATTTACTTGGTTCAGAATAGTATGATATAATCCCATGTGAGACCGTGTCTCTTTATGTGTGCATGAATGAAGGCTAGTTTGAGCTCCTCTTTGCAATTATCCTGTCACTGAGACAGAAACATCAGTGTAGCAGCACACCAACTATCAAAGCATTTACCCCTCCTTGTGTGAATGCATGTGTGCTGTGTATGTTTTCCGCTTGCCTGTAAGAACACTTATCTGTCAGGTAGCTGTTCAGACATGTGTATGCTTATTTTCTTAGTCACCCTCTGTTCCTCCCGTTTTTTTAACATTTGTCATCAAATGTCAGCCAAACAGTGGTTGCATAAGAATTTCATTACAATCCCACTGTGTTTGCATGCGTGAGGGGAAATGTTAGGCTTTCACAATGTGTGATTTTCTTTTGTGTCTAATATGACTAATAGCTTGCAGGCCTCTGTGGGTTGATGTGTTAATATATCCATGTGTGTATTCCATTGGTGTACATTCCCCTCAAAGTATTGGAACAGTGAGGCTAATCCCTTTATTTCTGCTGTAGACTGAAAACATTTGTGTTTGACATTAAAAAAAGAAAATCAACATCTCAGCTTTTATTTTCAGGAATTTAACTCCACTGTGTTTCACAGATTAGCTCATATGTTTGGGATCATGAGCAGATCCTTTCTCTTCACCAAACTTTAGCGTTTTAGTCATATTGGTAAAGCTTAATCTTAATTGCAACACTGTGAATGAGCTGTCAGATACCTTGGAAATAAAAGCTGAGATGTTGATCTTATGTCCCATACTCATCTTTTAATGTCAAACCCAAATGTTTTCAGTCTACAGAGAGTGATAAAGGGAATAACCTCATTGTTCCCAATACTTTTGTGAGGGCCAGCGTATGTGTATGAATCTGTATTTCACCTTCTTCCCCAGTTCAGCGGCTTTTGCTTCGCTGGTTTCCATGGCAGATGGTGTTCAGCAGGGACATCTTGTTAAGGTGAGGTAGCCAGATCATGTCCACCTGTTTGGATGCAGTGCAGCAGCTCTCAGCTATATCTTAATCTGCAGGGTTAATGCAATATGCCAGGTGTGCAAGGATAAGAATGAGGAAGTGTTGGGCAGAAATAGCAGCAGCTGTTAGTGCTTCCAGTTTATCCTCAATGAAATAAGGTGGGAAAACTTTTTTGCTTTTGATAGTTGTTTCAAGGTCAAAGATGTCGCTAAAATGTGTGAAATATTTTTTTTTTAATTGTTACTGCTTTCAGAAAATATGTATAGATATGTGAAAGCAAGTTTTTGAAGAAAATCTGTTGGGTGAACAATGACTAGCAAAGACTTTTCTTTCTCAGTTAATCAGGACTGTCAATCAATATTTTTGTTTTGAAGGTGCAGATTGCTGCATATATACAAATTAAAACTAAAAATCTACCCAATCCTGTTTATAAAAATCACAACAAAATATAATGTGGGAGTTTGTGTGTGCACACAAGGGGTGCATAATGCAAGAAAACATGGATAAGCACAAGTTACAAGCCAGTAGGGTTGCTGAGGTAGAAACAGGCTGACCTTCACCTCAGGCAATACTTTTCTTTAGAATATTTTCTTTTCCCCAAACTGAAGACTGATCCTCAAAAATAACACCAAGACAGGCATGAATAGACGTAATCTAGTTGGTGATCGGTTGACAGCACATCCGCTCTCTTTACCTGAGTGTCTGAGATGTGTGGCTGCAAGTTGATACGACAAAAAAAATCTCTCGTCAACCTTTGGCCTTTGCTCTGGTAACTAGTGCACTCATGAGCCACTTTATGCTTGAACATGGAGTTTGTTGTGGCTAATCTATGCTTAAGTACAGAAGTTCAAACAAACAGCGCTATGGTTTAGGTCATGCAGGCCACTCCTCCCATCACTACCATCCAGGTTTCTACACTGGTGCACATGCGAGTGTTGAACTGTCCTCAAAGAATTGTCCACACTTACAGACTCCAAGAAAGACAGGTTTTTGAAACTGATGTTGGGTGGCTATAGACAGATAATGGTCAGAGTAGGTGAGGGTAAGGTTAACCTTTAGCTCTCCATGGAAAGCCCCAGAATGATGGTGCTCAGCCAGGGGCTTCTGGGTATCTTGTCACAACAAGAAGCCCAGGTCCCCTGCCTTTGCTGCATTGCACCCAAGTCCCAGTGCTTGTGGTTGGTGGATCCATGTTGCTTTTTTTTTTTTGGGAATGTGCCTACAGAATATAAAAGCAATGAAATAACCAGTTAAATACCAAATAATATTTTTTTTTTTTACATTTTTTTTTTTACTTCTGAATTAATCATATTGCATTTGTTAAATGTACCTTAACGCTTTTTTAAACAATCTTTAATATTTTTGAAACAAGAGCTGTAAACATTTTCACAGTGCATGGGAAACTTCACTGACAACAATGATAATAATTTAATAATTATAATGCATTTGCTAAAGCCTATATTTTTAGAATTTTTTTCATATTCTTGCATACATACATATACATATTTACACAACACATTCAGCCTTGTTTGTGTGTAAGAAACTGAGGGAAAGGGCTGCAAAGCTTCTGATGTGTATGTGTGTGTTCTCATTAACATCTCTTGAAGCCACTGTTCTTGCTTTTCAGACAAAAGAGAAATGATGGCTGATTTAAAGGCTTGATTGTTGTAGTCAGAAAATTCTATTTTTATCTTTCAGTCGCATTTATCTCTACTGACAGTTATTCAGTTCAGCTTGTTCAACGACATTTAAGCCTTCTGCTACTTTCTTTGCGCAATAACACCATTATAGATAAAATCATCACTTGGATTGATATGCTCTAAGAAAGCCAACAGCACAGTGGTGGTAGATCTAACGGTTAACCATAATGGCCTTTGTGTTATGACCATTTGAAATTGGTGAGCTGGCTTATGCAACATTAATATCCAGACAATTTTCCTTTCCTGCAGCCATTAAAAGAGCAAACAAAAAATTGATCC
The DNA here is from genome assembly GCA_024447675.2 of Pterophyllum scalare. Lineage (NCBI taxonomy): Eukaryota > Metazoa > Chordata > Actinopteri > Cichliformes > Cichlidae > Pterophyllum > Pterophyllum scalare. The sequence continues at coordinate 3,519 of JAMQGT020010061.1, forward strand.
CAGCTGCAGGGATGCAAGCAGCTGTTTTTAGACTAAAACCTTGTAATACAATTTAAATATGAGAAGGGGAAAAAAAGCATTTAAAGCCATCAGTCTGCAGATGAACATAAACATAAAAATGAACGCCATCATCCCTATTTCAAAACCCACAAGGTGTTGCTCCATTTCTTTTTTCACGTTTTGGCTTATATTTATTATAACATATATCATAATTTGGCACCTGTACAAACACATATTATCTACATACATGCAAACAATCTCTACGTGAAATCCCTGACATCAGATATATACAATGCAATATTATTTGAATGAGTAAAGTCAGTGTAGATCACCCAGGTGGAATGGCTAGTAATATAGAATGCACACCTAGGTATTTGCAATATTTGTTCTTTGAGTAGAACAGAATAGAAAAAATAGACATCAGAATCAGATTTTCACAGCAATGTTTCCTGTTTTGAATGTTCATTTTTGCCCAGAGAGCGTGGGCTATACCAAGCCTATCAAGCACTGGACTTGAAGCCAAGTCTTTGATATGTATACATTTTTTTATGGTAACCTGCATATTCGGTAGAAAAATCTGACAGTCCACAACAGTATTTTGGCTTTGACAGTGAGTGTAAAGGTGACTGTAACCTTTGGTTGCAGCATGAAAAAGCAGAAACTCTTTCACAGAGCCTTCAGTTTTTTCTCTTCTCAAAATGTTATAGTCAATATGAAACCACCATCATCTGTCACATATCAGAAAAAATAAGTACAATCATGTCACCATACCAGCCTCTATACAGTCGAAAGGCTACTTTTTTATTTCAACCTGGAAGTTGTGGCGCAAGAAACAGCAATGAACTGCTACCCTGAACATCCAGCAGCTGTTGGATATATAAATGAAAAGCTGAAGATAACAATATTGTCTTCAACATCCTCACAAAAAAACAAAAAGGAGGGCCCATGGTTGTCTTTGCAGATTAAATAAGTTTTTGCACTACGTTTTCACATATACATGAGCCAGCTGAAATAAACTCAAGCTCCGGGCAGCCTGAGGCTTCCCTCAGCTTGTTTCACAGTTAGCTCCAGGTTCAAAAGTTTCTGAAACTTGAACTTCACAGGTCTCAATTAAATTTATTGGCTCACTTAATGAATATAACTCTTTCGAAATGGTTGAACTTTTTTCCATCACTTTTACTCTTGTGTAACATCAGAAAATATTTTTAAGAGCAAAATTCAGACAGAAAACAGCACTGCAGTAGAAAATACAAAAGGCTGCGCTGTTGGTGGTGATCTTTAGTGTCGAGTGCAGAGAGAGTTTTCATGTTATGCAGAAAGTGTTGTTGGTGTTTGCTTGGACTAGTCCCATAACCACATTACATACAGTCAGAATCATGGTCTTCCTTTAGATTAATCATGTTGTAGTTGGTGTTGTGGGGAAAAATATGAATTCAGATAATTAATAACATGTAATTAATTAATACATTTTTCAAAAAATTATAACATTGTCCCTGAAGAAAATGCACAGTTTTAAGAGAGTCATTCAATATTGGAGCTGTTTGAGTAATACAATCAAGCAACATTGGTTTAATATATTAGTCTCATCAGATGGGAAAACACTGAGTAGCAATGTAGAATAACACTGGGATGAGACTTGGAATTATCAAAGTATGAGACAGACTTTTACAGCCTACCTCTTTTCTGATCTAATGAGTTACCACATATAGGGATGAATTACTATTTTGCCCTAACTTCTGTCTTTTGTTTGCAGCAATAACTTCCTTAAATGTGGTGAATTTGGCACCTATTCACATCAGTGATATATTTATGAAAATTTTTAATTACTTTAATTTTAAACTCCCTGGATTTCTGCTAATGTTTAACACTTCCCGGATTTTGGGGCAACCGTGTACGCTGCATGGTGGGATTCGTGTCTGACACGTGGCCCTTTGTTATGCATCCCCCCTAAAAGTAAACTTATTCAGTTTAGAAAGTTTCTGAGACTAAAAAAAAAGAGAGAGAGAGAAAATTTTTTCCTTCCCTGGCTCTTCCACAGTTATAAACTTTACTGCATGTGTACAGTGCCAGAACAAGAGAGGAAATACTGTGCAGCTGCTAATAACTGAGAGCAACAATGTGTGTGTTTGTGGGGTGGGAATAACTGTGTCATACAACTGTGCCACGAAAGATATACTGGTTTCATAAACTCATGATCCATATTGAGATTTTAGAAGCAAAGGATAGACCCAGTTCTACATTTCATATTTAATGGGCCCCAAAAGAGAACTACATATTTTTGCTGGATCTCCCACACATCAGCGTAGTAGCCTCATTAAATGAAAAAGAAGGGCCTGTGTTTTTTGTTTTTTTTTTTCTTCGTGCAGTGCTAATGTCAGTCTGAACACAGCTTAAACCCACAGCTGAGATATCCTTGAGCTAACAAGCGTCTAACCCCAGGGCTAAGTGTCTTGTGAAAAAGTAATTTAGTATCAGTTTCTTCATAAGCCTTCCCTACTGAGGCTAGAGCAGTTATTTAAGGACTGTAGCAAACAGCAGAATACACCACATGTGCTGACCTGGTTGTTTTGCATGACTTTAAGCTAATTATTTCACGCCGAACTGAAAGTGAAAGCAGAAAATCTGAACTGCTTTTGTAGTCTTTTTTTTTTTTGGAAACTGCACAGAACTGCAATCTTCCCTCTGAGCCTCTCTGTAAGAAAGGAATCATGGTATCAAAGTCATGCCAGTTAATCACAAGTTGCACTCCAGCAAATCTAATTAATTTTGTCCATGGCAGGTCTTTTTGTAGTTTGGTTTGATGACCTATGCTGCCAGGGGGAAAAGTATAAAATTGCATGTTGGGCAAACATCGCAGTTAAGCTCAACTATGATTACTGGGCTTTTTTTCTTTTCTTTAATTGGAATAATGTTGACGGGTGCTGAAGCACAACCTTGTGTGTTTCACCTTTACAAACAGGCATGAGAAGCACTAAAAGGCAAGTGGTCTATGCATAGGCATGAGCTTATTTTCTCCCACTTTGTTCATCTTAAATCTGCCCATTTTAGTGTTATTTTTTGAATTTGCTGATATACTCCTTGCTTTGTCTCTAGAGCAGCACACTTACTGTTCTCCTGAACACACACTCGCACACACGCACATTAGAAAAATACACTCATGTACAGAATAAAATAACCAGACATTTTTACCCTCTCCCTTTTCACACACAAACAAGCGTCATTAAAGGTTATTTGATTAAAACATTGCTCTGACTTATTAAAATTTTGGGTCTTGTTTTCATGGGTTTGGTGCTCAATGAAGTCAGTAATAATAACAAACCAGTTTATCAGTGGAAATTTAGAAAATGGCAAAATCTTATTAGTACTCTAATTAAAGCCTTTTTCAAGCCTTGGGGCAACCAAAGGTAATGAAAAAGAATTTATTTTCCTAAAGTGCTTTTTTAAAACCAAATAACCACCTTTTTCTAGGCTGGTGTAGTCAAGCTTCATTGTAGAAATGCTGCTGTGTCTCTAATCTTTGTGATCACTTTGGCAGGGAAAAACAATCTGAACTACAAATATGAAAAAAGATATGTTGTAAAAATGAGCTTTTAACTTCTTAACACTGCGGCTGTTTCTTTACAAAAAATAAACAGCTATCTGAGTCTTCTTTCTGAAAAGACTGTTAATATGACCCAGCTCTGCTACCAAAGACAGCCTCATAATCAAAGCTTGTTATGCAAGATAAATAAATTAAAAATCAGTTTTTTAGTGTGTATTTCCCGGAGTAAATATCATGAAAGATACTAAGTCTTTTGTTTTAAAGATATGTTTTTTTTTCTCACAATTATGCAGCAAACATTTTGTACAAATACATTTCTTTTAAGTGTGCTTCAAACTGGTCTTCAGAAACTGATAAAACCACCCAAAGTGGTATTAGAAATATTAGGAGAGATTAGCATCACTGACTGGAGTTATACATTTGATCCCAAACAGTTGTTCACAAGTATTTGGACAATGACACTATTTTATTTTATTTTTACATTTTTCCTCTGTACAACACCACAGCAAGTTTCCAACCAAACAATGAACATTTGATTTAAACTTTCAGCTTTAATGCATCTGGTTTAATAAAAATATTGCGTTAACTGTTTAGGAATTACAGCCATTTCTGTACATTCCCAATATTATATGTCCCTCAATTTTAAAGGCTCAAAAGTAATTGGACAATTTACTGACAAGCAGTGTCATGCCCAGGTGAGGTCTGTTCTGTCCTTATTCCATGACAAGTTTAGCAGATAAAAGAACTGCAGTTAATTCCAGGTAGTAAACATTTTGGTAGCTGTTCAGCACCATGAACAGACTGGCCAGATTAGACTTGTCAGAAAAGGTCTGAGAAAAAAAAAACTTTGGAGAGATGAAACTATGAATAACTTGTACCAGAATGAAGAGAATGTTTTGACATGGGCATGTATGGCTGTCATTGGAAGTAGCAGGATAAAGTGTAGTGTGGCTATACTTTCTGCTCAGATTCACCTACAGTACATGCTATAAAACTGAAGGTCTGAGAGAGCATCTCAAGGGTGGAAACAGAGCATTTGGTGATGTCCAGGAAGTCACTGACTGCAAAGCATTTCCATCCAAGTACTGAAAACACTGACTATATTTAAAGTGACATTAGTCCAATTACTTTTAAGTCTGAAAAAACGAAGACTGTGTATGAAAAAGGCTGTAAATTCTAAACAGTTAATACTCTTGTTAAACCATTTGAATTAAAGCTGAAACTCTGCACTTCAGTAACATCAACAATAATGTATTTGTATCCACTGTGGTGGTGTACAGAAGCAACATTACAAATATTCTGTCATTGTTCAAACTTTAATGGACCTAAATGTAACTTCAGCCATGCCTTCTGTTCTAGACAGAGGTGACTGGGCAAGATGGACATCTCCTCCTGCTGAGACATCTATCACATTACCTTCTGGGTGAAAGGGTGTCTCACTGAAAACAAATCTTTCCTTAAGTGCTTTGTATTTACTTCCTCAAAGTGCCTAGTTTAAATATAGCAATAGGGATTTTGATGTGCCCTCAACAGTGAGGTAAAAGCATTGTTTTCATATTAGATAACAACAACAACAACAACAACCCTGTGGTCCTTCAATTTGAGGCATACATAAATACCTGTTAATTCAAATACAGTACTTGTAACAAAAACATAAAATGTGGTTCAGGGAGTAGGACATTTCATTGTCAGTTCCTCCCTCCAAGTCCAGCATAACTGCAGCATTGACTCCTCAGTCTTGTTTACTTGAGCTTCAGTTTACGCTCAAAGTGATCAGATAGTTGTTGATACTTGTTAACTTGACCTGATAAAATGCTGATGTACACCCCTGTGAAATGTTTGGCTTACATATTGTCCTGTATTGGCTTTTAACCACAAACTTTTTTTTTTTTTGGCAGTATCACATATTTGAGGCATAACACAAGTTTAAAACTTTAGAATAATAACTTTTTTAAAATCAGACTTAAGGTTTTTGTTTTTGATTACATGTTCACTTTCCCCCAACTTGCACTTATTGTCTTTCAGTCTCTATTCTTGCCACTCTTTGCTTCATACTTCATTTTATAAACTTCTTATTGTCTAAATCTGTTTGTTTCTCTAAAGAAAGTCACTCTGTATTTCATTGGAGAGCTGGCTGACAGCCACTTCACTGTGTACAGATCCTTGAAGTATCCTGGCAGTCTGCTGGGGGCTGTAGTCTATTAAATTTTCTCTATTACCAGTATCTGTTTCTGGGCATGGACAATGTCTGCAGGTCCTGTGGTTCTCTGGTAACCCATTGGATAACCTTGTAGAGTTGCATCCTTCCTTGTGATGAGATTGTCTGCAAGTTCCCTTTTCTGCAGCGCTTTCCTGGCACGAACATCTACAGAGTCTCCGTCTGCAGTTGGCCACATCTCGACACAAGGACTTGCGAAAATTGGGCTTGAAAGCCAGGTAGACAATAGGGTTGTAAAGAGTGGAGGACTTGGCAAAAATAGCTGCCAGAGCAAACGCTATAGGTGGTACAGTTGTTGGGTTACCAAATGCTGCCCACATGGACACAATAGCATATGGACTCCATGCTGTCAGGAAACCGATGCAAACTGCCACTGAAAGCTAAAAACAGACATGGTAATACACAAAACAGTGCATGATGTAAACATGAATCCATAAAGGAAATAATATTTAGTATAAGTAATTTTAAAAGAAAACAATGCACGTACCTTAACGATAAACGTATGTGCATTGGTGATCTTGTTCTGTGGAGACACGTGCTGCTGCACAGCCTGGTGTGAGCCCCGGACAGTCAGCAGGATGAATGCGTAGGACAGAAAAATGACAGTGCAGGGCAAAATATAGCAGAAGAAAAAGAGACAGATGATGTAGCTCATCGCTGCAGAATTTTGGCTCGGTGCATGCCAGTTGATGCAGCATGCTGTACCATAAGGCTCAGCCCCATACTCTCCCCAGCCTGACAGAGGACCAACAGCAAAGACTCCGGCATAGCACCAGATGCCTGCAACCAGCAGGCTTGCATGGACGTATGAAAACTTGTTACCTAAAGAAGAGCGTAAGAAGGCACAGAGAGGGGAAGAGAAAAGAGAGTTTTGGAAGTGATTACTGACAGATAATGACATAAAGGAGATATAGTAGGTTACATTTATGACACGTCATTATTTATCAACATACCATAAGTATTGCTGCACTCATGCAGAGAATAAGGGAATCAATAGAAAACAGCAAAAGAGCTCTGGCAACAGTCTTTGAAAGTTGATTTAAGGGGTAACAAGTGAAAATGAGAACACAGGAAACCTTAATCATGACACCACACATTCTCTGTCAGCCCATTTTACAGTTCAAGCTGAGGGTGGGTGCGGGGGTGGGTCATTTTGCTCAGTGGCACTCGCTGAACTGTGTCAGAAATTACAGATGGCTTTTATCTGAATCTGGCCATCCCTTTCCCAGCTATCCAAATGGCACATTTAGGATGCAGGCTCTTTTTAAAATGGAGAGCAGAACTCAATTTCCAAGAAAAGTCCTCAAATATGTGATCCTCCATTTTTGCACCAAGCCTTTTTTTCCCCCACCTCCTGCTACTGATTCTAGTACCTCAGCTTTGAGTGTCTGAGCGTCTGCCAAAACCCGCTAGCGATTTGATACCAATACTCTCTTTTATAGCCTTCCACAATGGAAGTTATTAGAATCACTCTTACATAAAGTTACATGAGGCCACGGATTTCTGCAAGGCAGATATGTTGGAAGCTTGCTGTGAGTCAATACATTATACTGTGAATGTAATGGTCAGTAAAAACAACAAATCTTAAAAAATATAATGGCAAACTACCAATCTGTTTAAAGTTAGATCACTAGCCAGTATGATGTCTCTAAATTTAATATTTACCTCATAATTATGTGGTTTGTTATTAAGGAGTTTGGAAAAAATGCAATTATTAAAGACTCTCTGTGCAGGAATATGGTTCTGAATCTCCAGTGTAGCACCTTTAACACTGAGTCTTTATTCAGAAATTTAATTTAGATAAAGAGATGACCCTTGGCAAACTTATTCTTGGTCTAACTTTCTGCTAGTAGATGGCAGAAGTTGGTCCTGTCAGCACATGATGAGCTGGCTCCAAACATCCATCATGTTCTATTCCTCTTGAAAGAAACAAAACAAAAAACATTTGTGTGCTTGTTTGGCTAGGAGGGCTGTGTGTAGCACTATACAAACGCAAGCTGACAACACATTGAACAAAGTTCCTTGCAGGAAAAAAATATAAAAATGTAATTATTTGTGCTCATTTGCATGTCAAACACATTTTCTTGTGAAGTGTGTAGTCTCTTGGCTTTATTCTCTGTATTATAGACTGTGCGCCACTGGAAAACAGACACAGCCTTCAATTATAATGTGCCTATTAGCTGCAATCTTTACACCAAATGGAATATGGACAACACTAATTCTATTCTAGCCCTGCAAATTTAGGACCCTGTGAAATATCTGTGACATACAGTATACTATAAGTGGTCACTGTACATCAGATGTATGCAATCTCCAGCTATGTTTGAGAACTCACCCAGGCTGCCAGCACTACATTTGTTTTGTCATCTGTGTGCTAGTTTTTGTATTTATGCTAATTTAGTTTCTTGACCAGCTTGACCTACTTTCCTATTATAGTATTGTATTATGGCACAAGAACATGCCTGTTAGGAGGAGTTTTAACTGGTGTTCTCAAGCACTATAAACCTGAGTGATATAATATATATCAGCCCTCAGTTCTGTGAACCCTGCAGTGTTTTATGAGCAAATGTGTGGAGGATATAGATGAGAATATCGCTTAAATCTGGCACTTAGTACATCCGCTCATTGAATAAGAATAGCAAAAAGAGTTTCTAATTAAAACTAAATTACATGTTCTTTCAACTGCTATCACTTCATTTATATTGCATAAGAAAAGGATAGTTTAATGAAGCAAATACAAGTGAATGATCCCTGAATGTAATTGTTTTTGGAAGTGCTACCACTGCGTTAAAAAGTTACATTGATCCAAACTCAGTTATTTATGCTGGCTTGGCTTATTAACAGGCAGCTGTGTAAATAAATAAATAAAAGTCTCAGTGGATACAAAACATAACTATTCTCTTAAACATATTCTGGGGGAGTGCAGCAGCAGAATTTCATGGTTTTTATAGTGTCACATAAAACCCTTGATTTCTGTGGTTTCAAGAGGGCAGGGTGCCAGCAGTAATAACACCTGCACGACAATGAGAACTGCGTAGGCTTAATCCAGGATTTAAAGAAAACACCTCAACTGTCATGTATGAATGACAACACTGAAATCTCAACTGGATGGGACCGCTCAGCTACAAAAACATTAATGCTGCCATAAATTTTTCCATACTTCCATACTTCTCTTCCTGTTTTTTGAAATTTAAGTTCATAACTGTATCATTTCTAATCTGTTCTTTTTTATATAATTGTGTATTTTCTTATAATTAGTCTGTTTTTGCTCTTTTACTGCTGATAATTAGAAAACATAAATAACATTTCAACTATAGTAACAAGACCATTTCTTTACTTATGACTAGAAATAATATTATTATTTTATCTGTACCCTATATGGGAAAAACACCTAACATGGAGATTTTTTCTGACTATAGATGACCCCCCCCCCAAAAAAAAAGATCAGTAGAAGCATGATGCCTTCCCACAGCAACAACACTGAGAGCAGATGACCTTAATGTCTGCTGGGCAGACGTGAAAAAAGAACTCACTGTAACCTGTGTGAAGTGCTACTGTTTTGAAAAATATTTTGGATTTTTTTTTCTTTTTTGTATAACCAACCTTAAGTGTTTACATTAATATGAAACAGGCCTTAAATTAAGCTCATGCAGATAAGAAGGAGATTGTCAGTGAACGTGTAAGGACCATCATAGCTGAACTCAAAGAGCTTTCAGATAAGAGTGGCAAACAGTGTTGAAAGGTTGAGATGAAGGATATAACACCTGGTGATTTTCAGCCCACAATGAAGATGCCTTCTGTACTTCTATGGTATTTTTAAAAGCAATCAAAAGTTTCTTTCCCTATAAATAATTAAAAGTAGCACATACACATTTAGCAAGTGTTTATAATGCATCAGTACTGAACAGAAGTGGTAAGTCATCCAAGTCACCTATAGATCCCTTTCAGCAACTGGCCTCTGTACACACCAGAGTGGATGATTAAATCAAACAATCAAGGTGTGATTGAAATCAGTGAGATCAGGTGACTGATCTCACTGATTTCTTTGCCTTGAGAAACTCATGTTTGTTTTAGTAGCATGCTTTGAGTCTTTGTCTATTTGCACTGTGACACTGTGCAGGGGAGTGTAGCTTAGTACACTTCACAGTTCGTCCTGCTACTTCTATCAGCATTTACACCATCAATAAACACCAGTGACCCGGTTCCACTGGTAGCCATATGTGCCCAAGCATTTGTCAGTTTTGAGAGATAATGTGGTAGGCTTTGGATCGTGAGCTATTTATTACGTTCCTTCTCTATGCTTTATTCTTCCCTTCATTCTGGTACAAGTTAATTTTTTTTGCCCCAGAAATGTGCATGCTTTTTTTTTTTTGTGGTGAAGTCTTTTTGGCCTTCATATTCTTGAATGCAACCTGTAGTTTGCACCTTTTTTGTAAACCATCTGTCTTCCCATTCATGAAGGTGTCTCTTGATTGGAGACTTTGACAATGATACACATACCTCCTTGGAGAGTGTTCTTGACTTGGCTAGATCCCACTGAGTGCTTTTCTTATCCATAGAAATAATTCTGCCTTCATTCCCTTTTGTTTTTTTCTGTGGTCTTTCAAGCATTTTGGTGAACAGGCCAGTGCATTCCTTTATTTTAAGAATGTACCAGATTGTTGATTTGGCAACTCCCCTGAAGTCTTTGCTGTCTCTTTTTGTTAAACTTTGAGCTTTAAAGCTGAAACTCTGCACTTCACTCACATCTCGATTATTTAAATTAAAAAGGCACTGTAGTGGAGAACAGAAGCAAATTACAAAAAATGGCATTTTCCAAGAACTTATGTACCTAACTGTATTTGTGTCTCTTCTAGCAAAAGAAACATACTCTATTTTGCAGTGCAGGGCTGAGCTCTTCTGTGAAATGAACTACACAACTTGAAATTTAGAATGTAGCCAAGCATGCAGCCAGTGAAACATAAATAACTGTGAGTTTTTCAAGTACAAGGCCTTGTTGGAAAATACATTTATAAGGTTACAGAACACTTTAAACGCCCCACAAAACATGATGCTGTTTCAGGAGGTTAAAGCCTTGAAAATTAACATTACTGCAGGATTCCACCTTTTACTTTGTAATGAGCCCTTGAGTTGCTGGTCTCCTCCAATTAATTTCTCTTTTCAGAATCAAGGATTTTGCCTTCAAGGGAGAGCAACAAACAACATTATTGTCAAAGATCAATAAGGGTAAAGCCAAACTTCAATTTAATTACTGTCAATAAATAAATACCACCTAGACTTTTTAAACACACTTAAAAAAAACAAACAAACTACTGTATATTTATTTGAGGAAAGAATTTTTTAATAAATCATGTTCCTAATTACAAATAAGTAATCATCCTATTAAATCCCACTGAACGTAGTGCTGCGTCCCTTAAGGCCTCAGTCGCACAGGCCTACAGTCCAGCTGATTACCTATCAGGCACTGCACCAAAAACCTCCTTGTTATTGCTTTGGTCACTAGCAAACATTTGCTGCAACCAACGTATTAGAAAAGGTGCAATTTGTGCTTTGAAGGTGAGAGGTCTCTGTTTATGGTTTGCACTGCAGTTTTCACAGTTTCACAGTGAGTAGCTGACAAGTGTTTGTATTCAAACTGGTGTCGTCCATGCAAACCACGGATGACCGCGGCAACCTTAAAACATAAGCAACCAAAAGTAAGGACGTTTTCGGTGCAGCACCGTAGACCTCTTTATAGCTATGGGACATCTGTGGGACACACTTTGCTAATGAGTTTATGGTCTCGGTCACTCACTTCAGGTCAGATTGAATAAATATTTACATTAATTTTGCAAATCATGGTCATACTATGCTTCAGATAGGAGGATTATTTGGGATATCATTGGCTAATGACTTGTGATTAACATGCTTTTACCAAATCAGCATGCTGTTTTACAGTCAACTCACCACTTTCTTGTTACACCTGATTACAAAACACCAGGATGGCAATGCTGCGAATGCTAATCTCTTCATAACGGGACTTCACAAATCCAAATTTACCTCTTACTTTTCAATGTATGTTGAATATGTTAAAACTATTACTTCTTTTAAAAGGCAAGTTTTAACATTGACTGTCAGCAAAATGAATGGATTTCATTTTGCAGTACTGCATATATTGTCTATGTACAAAATTCACTACACTAAGGATTTTGAAAACATTCACAAAAGTATAGCAATAAGACAAAAACACAATTAGTGTCTGTTATAATATGGTACAGGTTAAAGTCGAAGATTGATTTCAACTGGTTGTTACAACAGAGCTTTCCAACTGGAGTAAATTTTAAATCCTACATGTGGTGACTTTGACATTTTTCTACAGTTTTTGTGTGTTCACAAACTGTGAAATTTTCATTTAATTGATTCTGATTCACCCCCTTTAGCACTTAATTTCGCCCCTCCCCAGAACAGAGTGTAGCCCTGGAAACAGCCAGGTGATTTTACTTTAGCAGCATGCATTTTTAAAAATACTTTCTCAGCACAAAGATGCATTCATATTTATTTTTCTACTAAAACTTGAGCTTTCCGTTGAAAATGGTTAAAGGTTTGGGAAGACGTCCTAAATGTCAGCCCATAATGATCCTTAATGGATCACAGGATAATGTGGGAAGATACACAACAATCAAAGAAAGTTTAGCACAAAACAGTGGGTTGAAAAGAGTGTTAAAGGAGGAAGAGCTAGTTCTAACAATAATGATGGATGCTGTTTACGGCTGTCAATGTGCTGCATACTTTTTAATATAAACAATTTATCTTTGGTAAATCTTTATCCAAATAAATTAATCTAACTGAAACAACAAGATTGATATATTTTCTAACCCTGCAATAGTTTATTCAACAAGACTGACACTTGTTATACAAAGTTTATAGCAGCTCATACAACAAGGCAGTATTTTGTTTTGCTGAAGTATTTGATTACTGCTGAGTAAATTGACACAAATCTTTTTTGGATTTAGTAGAACCAAACATCTGGACTCAGTGAAAGGTTAATACATTGAACTTACATAATTGAATGAAATTAAACTGGCAAATGTATGTTGTGTTTATTTAACTTAATCAAGACAGATTCAGCATCCTTAAGTTTTCAGATGAGGATACTGTGGCATGATAAAATTACATTCATTCAACAGATGATTTATTTATTGATTGATTGCCATGTCTTGTCTTGATTTATAAGGAGAGTCAGAAGAAAAGAAGCCTGGGTACCTCACTTCAAACCTCCAGGTTTGCTTATAAGACCAAATTAGAAAAACCCAAAAGTGAAACAAACACTGGAAGGCAAACAAAATGGGCTTTGAACTGCTGTCATGCTAAATCTCCAAAATACAAAGACTGACTTTCATTCCACTAAGAAATACTGGCTACAGTTTTGAGGCAATTTCATGGATCCATTTGAACAGCTAAAGGGGCACTCCACAAAATCAGCAGCTACCTTTGGGCCTTTGAGCTGGTTTAACTCATATCAGTGAGCCTCTGGTTAGCTGTTAATAGAATTTAATGTAATGAATTCATAAAGGTTAGCAGGAAACAGATAAAACAACACACCACGCTCCAATTTCACCTTAAGGCCAGTTCAGGTCCAGACAAACCAAAAAGTCTAATGAATAAGGCCTAGCAAGTTATTTAGTATTACATGTGCTGAGAGAGCAAATGTGGATATCAGACATGACTTGTTCATCCTAAACTTTAATGAGAATGGAACAAAGTAATTCATCATATCATTCAATAAAGAAAAAAGTAATAATTAAGGTGTGCAGGAAAGAGAGACAGAGAAAAAGACACACACCAGTGTGGTCTCATTCAAGGCACTGAACACCGATGTTGTGTTAATTTGGGGCATCTCACAGATATGCTCAGCATGTCTTTTTGTGTCAGTACCCGACGAACGCAGTTTAATCAGCAGTGAGATATGTCTCTGACCCCTGCCATCTCATTTTAAAGGACTGGGTAAGCAACATGTTTTTAAATACGCAGGCCTAATGCTGTGAAGGGGAGTATTGCCCCTGATGTTGTGAAGTAGTTTTCATTGCATAAATCTAACCTGTTTCATTTATATAAATAAACCTAACCAGAGAATCAACATGAAAAATAAAATGCAAGTGCAAATGAGACAAATGAGCAAGTGCAAACAAAGCCAAACAAATCTCAAATAATCAAAACTCAAAGATCCAAATGGAGCAATAACCACAAACTTGCGTACTCCACTGTGGCTCCTCCAACATCTCAGTGCAGACTTTTTCCAATAACATCCAGTAATGCTTGTGTAAGGTACCGTCTCCAAAAGACACCTTCTGGGCTTATTTGTGATGTCAGCTGCATCTAACCAAAGGGTATTATTCGATGCACTGTGATGTGAATGTGTCGGGAGTATTTGTATTCTCTTGATTCACTTCTCTCTGTCTGTTTTCCTGTCATACCCCCAAATGCCTGAAGCAGACCGCTCTCTCTGAGCCTGGGTCTGCCACGGGTCTCTTCCTGTTAAGAATTAGTTCTTCATTCTCACTGCTGCCAAGTGCCTGCTGGGATAGTTGGATCCTTGGGTGTCCTTGCTATGATACTGTAGGGTCTTTAATTACTGTACAAAGCACCATGAAATAGTTATTGTCAAGGGGAACAAAAAAAAAAAAATCTGATTAAAATTCTGCCTGGTGGAAGGAAGCTGTAACAGCTGTGACCAACAGCTTCTGATACATTGTTATTCACACAGGAGCAAACCAACTGCAACAGATGTTGCCCGAGATCTGGAAAGAGACAGGCACACATGCATCGTACACCAACCACGACCTGACAATCGCTGCCATACACAAACATATCCCATGGGGCACATTTTTAATACAGGACTGAAGCAAAGTAGCTCAGTGAGTGGCAGTGATTGGACATAGTTTTGGTTGTGATTCATAATGAGTTGCAGAACATAAAAAAATTGAAATGGAAAGTGTCTGAAAGCCTGCAAAAAAAGTTTCTGACCATCCATGGAAAACAAGATAATGGAATTACATTTCAAGCAAACTCACTGGGATCACAAATTCCACTAAAAGTGACAGTCAACATTATTCATTTCACAGTAGCTGTGAACACAGATAAATGCACATCCCAGTAGCTGGCCTGTGAATGCATGTAGACCTGCGCAAAGTAGCTAGCATGTTAGTATACAGGAATATCTTTAGATGCTGCACTGGCACTGTATTGAAATGAATGATTAAATAGAAACAAATCACAATCTGCTACTGTTTATGTGTGCTCTTCTAGTTGATTATCTTTGATTATCTTCAGCACCTCAGCTCAGACCACTTTGAAACATCCACATACTGGTCCTCAGTATCAAAATTATATTTTTACTGTGATCATATGGAATCATGATGTAAAGCATAAAAACTGGTGTTGTTACCGTAGTTAGGGCAGCAGACCTTGAGCCAGCAGACACAAGAGAGCACCGTCAGGTTGGTCAGACTGCACAGACCAAACAAAACACCACAAAAGGCGTACACAGTACAGACCGTCTTATTAAACAACCACCTGAATGGAGAGAGAAACAAAACAGAACATCTGTTACCCGCTGATATTAAATTAGGGTTTCTCTGCAAAGACTGGTAATACATTTTCTGGTCTCCTGAATCATATTCATATTCATGTGCAGTGATGCACTTTGACCCTGTAATGGTGCATCTGACAACTAATGGCATGAAATACTCAAGAAATGAGGCGGAAGCAGGAAATCACTGGAGTGACAGGAAACAGACAAGCATGGTATGTACTAGAACAAAGGAGACATACATGTTTTCTACAGCATATGAACATTTTTATAACTATAGCAAAGAGAAAATATTAAAAAAAAATAGGAAAATTATTGTCCAAAGATCAAGAACAGTAGAGTGAAAAGATAGACATTTTGTGTTGTCTTTTTGCCCAAATACTCCTTAAAATCATACATCTGGAACCTTCACTAAACTAACAATGCTGCATTTGCATCTGCACCACAAAGGGCCCTGTTATTCTCCTTGTGTCTTTTTCAGCATTTTTTTTCAACCTTGAGTAGTATCTGTAGTCATCCTCTCAGGCTGCAGTTGGGCTCAACAACCTTGCAAAGCCTCAGAGGCGAAACTGAGGCCAAAAAGTCTGAAATGACTTACTGCTGCTTACTAAACTCTAAGCTCTGAGTACATGGTAAGAATTACAAGTAAAAATAATCTAAAAATCAGTGCATCAACATTTTTATCAACGTAGAGCTTTTTTCCCATCATTGCTCTGAAAGTTTTAAGCAAAAAATAAATAAAAATAAAAATAAATCAAAAGTACCATTAAAGTGTAAGGTCTATTAGCTTATCCTTGCAAATCTATCATGATAGCATATTTCTGTAAATTTTATATCTTGAATTTATTTTGTATTTTATCTGTTGTATCCACAAATGGTCAATATGATCATTTTAAGTCTGAAAGTATCTAAATTACAAAAAGGTAATTTGTCTTTTTAATGCATATAGTAAACTCCTCCTCAGGGTGTTAAAGCCCTTATTGTTTTCAGTGCTAGTGGCAGCCTTGCCTTTCAAACTACTCCTCTAACCTCACTCTTCGTTAGTCTTTTTCCTTCTGTCCTTGTCCCTCATGAAGATACAGAATGTGAATATGACACAAAAGACGAATAGATGAAAGCAGCAAGACTGATGAAAACCTAAACTGTCACTCACATGTGTGTGTAGGCTGAAGATATTGCAAGTGGAAACAAGGTTATGGTCATGCTCAGGTCACTGATGGACAGGTTTACCACAAAGAACTCTGCTGGCTTCAAGGAGGACTTCTTTCTATAGGCCACAAACAGCAGGATGCCATTCCCGAGCACTGACAGCACACCTAGGAGACAGAGCAGTGCAACGTAAAGACCTGATGAATTTGAGTCAAGACTAAAAGGACTGACCTTGGGGTGATAAATCACTCACCAAAAATGGTGTAGAGAGTTCCCATGAGGAAGTCATTGTCTTTTGATATTTTAGACACAAACAGAAATGTTTCAGAGGCGTTTCCCATCTAGAACAAAATGGAAAAACAGACAGGAGTAAAAAAGGGGAAGAAAAGTCAGAATGCGCCCCCCCCCCCGGCATTAAAAAAAAAAACAAAAACAAAAAAACTTTCTTAAAAAAGTTACATACTGATACCCTGATAGGACTGAACACAACAACAAAACCTTCGGTCTAATCATGTTTCATCATGTATATTTCTCACAGTTATTTAAATTTAGTGACAATGCAATAACCAAGAATTAAATGAGTTTAATGCTTTTAAAGGTCAGCTCTTTCACCATTTTTCTGGAGATGGGGACATATCAGTCACATAAGTAAACATTGGCAAACATAAGATGCTCTGACCCAGACATCTTGGGGGGCTGTCCCCAATTTTCAGTGTCTTCCAAAAATAGTCCAAGGAAGGTCAACTGATGAAGTAACTATAGAGACTTTGACCCTTGTGAATGATCCAAAATAAGAAATATTGCACAACGTTCTGAAAACCTCAATGCTGGCTATGATAGAAGAGCACCAAAACTGCATTCTCCAGACCAGTCAGAGTGCTACCCCACCAAAAGTTCCTATGACGGGCACGTGAGCATCGGAACTGAAACATAGAGCGATGGTGAGCAATGATAAGCATGTGTCTGTCATTTAGCCAAGACAGGATGCACTACTAGAAGATGGCTTACGTAGAATTTTTAGCTGTCTGTACTTGAGTATTTATTTTTCTGACTTTTTCCTTTACTCCCTACATTTTGACACAAATATCTGTATATTTTACTCCTTATGTTTCCTAAAAAAAAAAAAAAGGTTTATACAAGCTTGTTACTTTAGGTTTAACACATTTGAGGGAAGTTTTTATTTCACATCACTGCACACCTTCAAACGGATTTGAGCCTAAATTGAGGGAACAACAACACGTACAGTGTAAAGGGAGCAACGTTTTTTCTATGTGGCAAATAATTTCAAAATTCAACATTTCTTACAGCTCAACAAATATCAGCACATACACAAACTGTGTGCAGTGGGCCACACTACTAGTTAGTCTGCTAGTTAAAGGTGCAGTTGCTGTATTTCCCAGAAAGAGAAAAGAGTGAGAGAGAACTTCACTCTGAAATGTGGAAAGATGTAAGAGAGACAGGAAGAGGGCTTATATTTAAAGGTAAGGCCTGCTCAGAGGCATTTGATAAACTGGAAATTTAAAGTTTACATGTAATATCTTCAATTTTAAAAATTAGATATTGGATCTGTATATGATGTGAAATTATGGGGGTTTTTTTCATATTGTGAAACATCCTGGAAAACAAACTCAGGTATACTAATTTTGTGTTATTCAAATACAGGGCGGTTTAGTGCAGGATAAACAGGTTAGCTTGCCGTACTGTGATAAATTTCTGGTAAATCCCTTTGTTGGAATGGTGCGCAGTGGCTGTGGTGTTCATGGTCAGAGGTAGGTTACATCAAGTGAAGCAGAGATGAATGATTCACTGAATTTAATAAAGACAGTATAAACAGCATTCTGTCAGGGTATGGAATGGAAATCAGCTAAGGCAGTTTCTGAATCATCTGCTTACATTTTGTTGAATTCATTTATATAAATCCACAAAGAGCAGCAAACCTCAGAGCAGCAGCAGCACAGGTCAGGTGATTGCAGTCTTTACACAAAGAAAATCTACTTCTCTTTTTGCTCACACTGAGCCACTACAACCAATCTTAGGGTCTGTCTTTTCTCTCTGTACTTTTGCCACCTCTGCCACCTTCTAAAACATTGTCCAGACCACATACAACCCTTGATAGCAGCAGTAGTCCCTGATGGCAGTGGTGTCTTTCAACAGGATACTGTGCTCTGCCAAAGTCTGATAATTGTTCAGGAATGGTTTGAAAAACAACATTTTTCAGCTACTGGCTTGTCCTTTTAGTTCTCCAGATCTCAATCCAGTCAAGCGACTGTTGGATGTGCTAGAAAGTTAACCGTACAATTATTTTTTTTTCTTGGCACCTGATAACACAGGACACCCTGAGAATTCCCGTGGAGTCCATGCCTCAGCAGATCAGAAGTCTTTTGGTTGCACACTGGGAATCTACACAAGGCTAGGCAAGTGGTTTCAGAGCCTCCCCCTGCTTCTGTTGGGAAAGTTCTGAAAATTCACACAGTCTCAAAGACTAGATCAGAGAAGAGAAAAGAAGATGGTGCAGAAATTCAATACTACTCTTCATAATCACACTTATCTTGGAAAGCAGGCAGAGACGTGCATGCACAGCACATGACCTGCTGCCAATACAGGTTTCATTGTGGCAACGACAAGTTGCTGAGGCAAGCTTTTTAAAGGAATTTATGGTTGGCGATAAGATGGAAATATATTCATAGCCCTTCTATTTACTCAGTTACTTCACCTGTACTGAAGGGCATAGGCAAGTTAAATCACCTGGGGTCAAGAGTGGAGCTGCTTGTGTATAAATCCCTCAAACCATTCAAACTGGAATTTATATTCAAAGAGCCAGGGATTTTTTGTGGGGGGTTTCTAACTCAGTTTTGTGTGGCCCTTATGTAGCTAAGCATGGCTTGTAAGCAGGTATAGTCCTGCTCAGGTTTGTGCACAAGTGTAAATACTCACCATTGTATTTCCATTTGTATTAAGATATGTATATGGTGA
Source organism: Pterophyllum scalare (assembly GCA_024447675.2). NCBI lineage: Eukaryota > Metazoa > Chordata > Actinopteri > Cichliformes > Cichlidae > Pterophyllum > Pterophyllum scalare. Next base: position 22,968 of record JAMQGT020010061.1, read on the forward strand.
GTGTGTGTGTCTGTCTCCTGTACCACATGTACTGATGACAAATTAAAAAAAACCTCATTGCACTCAAATAGGATCAGTTGGGATTTCACTGTTCAGTGTAAGTTAATTATTAAATTTTTTCTTATAAGTTGCTGTGTGTGTTTAGTGGTTGTTGCATCAGTCTATATGTGTATTTGCTTAATGTGCAATGTCAAGCCAGCATTTGAAAACCTTTTGTTATGTGACATACAACTTTTTTGCCTTTACACTTGATTTTAAAGTCCTAAAAGCTGATTGTGAGAACCCAAGATAACAAATTAATTGAAACCACTACACCTGGTTAGGTGTATTAGAAATGTTTGCAAAGGACCATAATACTTGAACTACCATCCTCATCAACATCATCATTTGGTCGAAAGTGGTCGGGACACCCACAACCACCTTGTACCACACTTGGTTGTTTATTACACTCTCCATATCCGACTGTCTGAATCCCACGAGTCCCTCGTGTTGATGCCGGGGAATGTCATTCTCCTTGAGTGCACGCAACCACTCGGTTTCCAAAGCAGAACTGACTGGATCACTTCACCCCAAGCACCATGACAGTGACTGCCAAATTGGAGGCATCGCTTTGTTTCCACTCACATGTAGCATGCTCTGACCAGTGAATGTTTTGGACACGTCAAAGCAATTTGATATGTGCTCCGTCTATCCATTGTAACTGATGCATGGTTAGCTGGCTTTTGCACAGCAGGGGATCCACAGTGAGCACAGTGCAATTTAGAAGACGCTTCTCGTAGATTTTGGCAGCAACTGACATTAAAGAAATGTCTTGGTGGTCACCTGGAATGAACCTCCAGGTTTAGCAATAAATTTAGTTAAATTTGAATCAGGTGTTTTCAGTCAATGGCACTAGTGACAATCAAGTCACTAGTGCCTTAGCAGGCACTATGTTTTATTTAAGGAACAGGGCTTTAAAAAAAAACTGATCTTCACACCACAAAGGTAATTTTTGCACAAAAATCAAGAAGCTTATTGAGATTGTTGATGAATGCTTCACTGAGGCAGGGCGCACACATGAAGGAAATTCAAGACCATTGTTATGCCTTCCATGAATGATCAGACAGACTCCAGTGATGTTTCTCTGGAAGGTACTCACTGTAACTCCTAAGGAACTTAAGGCCTGTCTCATATTGGCTAATGTTCATGTGTCAACAATCATGAGAACACTGATCAACAATAAAATGCAGGAATGTACTGCTTCCCTAAAAAAAAGGCTGCTGCACATCTGCTTTTTGCTAAAGAATGGAACATGGAAGGCATTTGAAAAAAAATGTTTTGATGACTGACAAGACGATGAAAAGAACCTATTGGCTTATGTCTGGGGAAAGGAAAACCCTGCATTCCTATTTGTACTACAGAGTAAATGGGGGGGGGGAGTGCAGGTTACACGTGCAGCCTACGTTAGCATAATGATATCATATCCTGGTAAGAAGTGAACTACCTGAAGTTACCTCACTAAGCCTCTAACTCACAGTGAGAGTGGGTCGTGCAAATGTAATAGAATGTAATATGAGAAATTAAGAAAGGGGAATAACACATTAGCTTTTGGTATTTGGTGGTGAGCAGACAAATATAAGCGGCCATGGAGTCAGGGACCACAAGATAACAATTAAAAAGTGGCAGGTTCTAAAACCTAAGACCAGTTAACATGCTAACTGGACCATCTGTAAAGACTTAAAATGCAAATTCAACCAATCCAGGCTAGTAAAACAGATACAAGGTTCAAATATGCAAGTGCCGCTGTGGTCAGAAGTTCACATACATTCATCATGGGCATGAATGTGATGGTAATTTGGAGTTTTTAATGATTTCTTTAAACTCTTCTTTTTTACTGGGGTAAGATGACCACACAACTTTGTAATGACTTAAAACAAAAACAAGAACTGGGCACACAAGTTTGAATTTATTTTGGATTTTTCTCTAATCCACAAAGGGTCAGGACAGTTTACACACTTTTGCATCACAAGTTTTAATATCAGGTATGGTTGCAACAGTCCAACATGTTATGTTCATGTTTCCATACATCCAGAAGAAGTTGTGTAACAGTTCACAACCCTTTAGTAACCAAATCAATTGTCTGTGCATGTGTTTTGTTCTTGTAGTTGCGTATCAGCCAACACAGTGGCTGCTTGTGGATCATCTCATACACTGCTACCTATTGGCCAGTCGATGGGAAGTTGTTTTTTTATTTTATTTGTTATTTTAATGTAATTATCAGGGTCAGGATTAGTCTGAGGATGCAATATCATCAGTTATTGGTTTGTTAAATACATCTGTTTCTGGTTAAAAAGTCAAACGCATGGTTTCCAGCTGTGTGGACATGTTTGTAACTCCATGAAAAATAGGTTCATTAACAAAATTTCAATTGTATTGTTTTTTCATCCCTAAAGTGGAATAAAAACATTAACATCTACGCCAGTCCACAGGAGTGTCTCATAAGTAAAAACAAACAAATGCACAAAATCCCAAGATACTGCATTTGAAAATGAGTGATGGGATAAATGTGCTCTTGGGAGTGCACTTAGACTTTTAGACTTCATTTTATGTGCAGTTCTGAGTATTTGCAACAAGTGGAGTGTACATGGGAGCCAAGCCAAACTTCCATTAAGGTTTTATATGCCTTAATGAATAAACATTGAATATTCAGTATTCAAACATTTGTATTCAGCCTTCATATCACGGTTGGGACCATCAGCAAGTCTATTCTAAATGTTTACAAATGATTAAAAAATACTCTACACACCACATACTAGAACAAAGCTCTTGCTAAAATAGGGATATTTGCACACAGGTGGTCTACGCCTATGACCTTAAGCAGGGTAGAGTGCTGGAGTGGTTTGCCTGAGTCATTTGTGATTGTGTGTCATGAATAAGGTGACACAACTGGTTACTTTAGGGGGAGAATACCAGTGATTTTACTGGCTCTGAAAACAACGAAACAAAAAACAGATGGCTATGGTACAGGAGAAGAAGAACATGTGGTTGGACAAAAGTGACCTGATGTGGCAAAATAAGTCGCAAGTCTTGGGGATCTTTTACAGGTTCACAGGATATTCTTAGCAACAAGGGGGAGACTGTCAGGTCACAAATGGTTACTTTATGTGCAACATTTGGGTGTTGATGTTTACGCTCCATCATCTCTTTTAATATTCATATTAGGCCTAATAAAATGTGTTGGCAGCTCTGGTTTGTTTATATATATATTTATAAATGCCAATATATGAAATACTGTATATGCTTATTAATATTAAAAGCATATATTTAAACTGTCATTCTGTTCAGCAAATGAAACAATCCACTAGAATGATATGTCATTTAGGTTCAAACCAAATATAAAAAAATTTCTAGTTGTTGTTAGAGCAAATGTCTTCAACCTCATTTCAAGTGTCTTGGAAAAAAATCAGAAATGTTGGATGCAAGCTGTGCAAACAACTACTGCAATAAAAAAAATGTGCAAAGTTCCCTTGAATGGGTGGAATTTGAACGCCAGTTTGCAGAAAAAGCTGTTCTAATGTTTCTCATTAGAAATGTGCACGTTCATGCTATCTACAATAAAGAATGCAGTGTGCCAAAAAAAAAAAAAAAAATTAGAAAAGCACAAATGAGCAGGGAAAATTAATTACAAGAGGTTGAAGGAATGTAAAGAATCTTTAATCTGTAGTTTGTGTGTAATGTTAAAAAAAAAGCAGTTTTAAGATAGATGATAAAAAAGGAGTTTGCTCACTGTTTCAGCATAATAGATGGTTTATGTCAGGTCCAGAAGATGCCTGATAGCAGTGCTGTGCATCCGGGGTTGCCTGGGAAATAGATCAGAAACGTTGTAAAGAAGTGATTTATACTAGACAGAAAATAGGATTTGTTTTTTTTTTTAATGCAGTTCTTTCAACAATACTATGCTGCAACAAACATAAGGTGATGTGTTAATATAAAGCAGTTTCTTAATTAAAAAGATGAAATTGGGGGGTTACATTAGCAAATTTACATTTAAAAATGCTGAAATTTTCCAAAAAGAGATTGACAGATAACACTCTGTCCATCCACCAGCCCACCCATCCACACATCCATCCATTTGCTTCTTTTATTTTTAAAGAAAAACAAAAAATGAAAACAAAACAAATATAAAAACCCATACATTATCCAGTACAAAAATATTATCATCCAAGGCAAATCTACAAATGTCTGGTTGATTGGTATAATGGCATTGGAACCAATCTGTATCCAGTAGGCTGATAGATGATTGATATACTACAGCCTTATTCATCAACAAAGCCAATACAATTTACAGGGTCTTACAGACTGTGATAGTTTAATGGGAAAGCATTTTATTAAATTGGGGACACATCTAGCAGAACATGTAGCTCTTCTTATCAACACTGTGAAGGCTGCTAAAACTGCCTGTCTTGACTCAAGCTTGTCTTCTTTACCTACAGGTGACATGAACACACACACACACACACACACACACACACACACACACACACACACACACACACACACACACACACACACACACACACACACACACACACACCAGACCTTCACATGACACTATATCTGCCTGTGATTATTTACATCACCACCCACTTCCTCCCTTTTACAATCTGCTCTCCTTTCGACAATGTCAGGGGTCCAAAGGGCAAGACTGGATTAACAGTCTGAGAAGCTGATGTCAAGGCAGAGTCACTTGAAATGAGAAAATGAAAGGGGAGGGAGGCAGAGCAAGAGAGGAAGGCATGCTCACCCCCATTAGTTTGAAAAGGGGAAAGTGCAATAAAATGTAAGAGTAATAACATGATTGTCAGCCGGTGCCCGAGTTGTGGAATTGGAGCTAATCACTGTAGAGAATGTATTGGACAGCTTGAGCCTTGCTTTCATACAACTAGAACTTACAGTCTTCACAAATTACATATACAGCCACACAGTTCAACAACAAAGAGCAAGGGCAAAATTGTCAAGGAGACGAAAGGAGGTGGAAATGTTCTAAAAGGATTGTAGGCTGGGACAAATAGGCAAGGACAAGTGAAGGATGAGAGAAATCCTTTAACTGAAACTGTCAGAAGCATCGAGTTGAAAGTGGAATGATGAGATTAGCTATAAGAAATATGAAACAAAGAGAAAATTTAGTGGAAATAAAAACCATCCACCCAGCTCCTCCGTATCATTGAATACCCTTGTAGAAAGCAAAGTGATTAAGAGTGTAATAGTTGCACATATTTGAATCTACAAGTCTTGAGTCTCTGGAATGGTAGTGTTTAGCCCTCTATGGCATGGGGTTGCCCTCAGGCAACAAACCACATTTTTGACACACTTTTTATTTATTGATTTTTTTTTAATTTAATGACACAAGACATGTGGCTGTTTTGGTAAAATGAGGAGTAGAAGAGAGTTTTACATTTGACCTGAGGGTTGAGGAATCCTTTCAGGGACCAAATCTGCAGCTACTGCTACGACTAACATATTTTTTTTAACGTTTAAATTTAAATAAGTATATAAAAACATATGTGCATGTAAATGAATCTCCGAAGAAGTATATTAGGTTGTTTAAAGACAGATTTTGATTTCATTTATTTTCTAAAACAGCACTGTTTTGGTTTGTTGCCTCAGGACAACATTTTGCAGTTAAGCCACTTTTCTTAGGGCAATAATGCTAAAGTGGTTAACGACTGATAAATTAACAGGAACCCCTGAGCTCCCAAAAAGTAGGGCAAAATATTTTTTTTCTCCCAAAATAAAAAATTCATGCCATAAAGGGTTAGTAATACCAGCAATTCCCAAATTGCAAAATAATTGGGGCTTATAATAAATGTTTGTTTTAGTACTTATACCAGTTGTATGTTCACAAGTCTTGGAGCCAGTTACTACACTAAGTCACTGTGCTTTAATACTGCTCGTTATTGAGATAAGGATAACTTAGATAAAACAAATCACATCTTCCTGAGTGAACTGCTTTGCAATTCATAAAATTATCATTAAATAAAGAAAGTGCCATCATAAACATGACTGACTTAATCCATCCATCCATTCTATCTATCCCAGCTGTCATAGGGCGAGAGGTAGGGTACACCCTGTAGAGGTCATCAGCCTTTCGCAGGGCTAACACAGAGAGACAGACAACCATGGGCAATTTAGAGTGACCAGTTAACCTAACCCCAGTAACTGCATGTCTTTGGGAGAAAACTGGAGTACCCAGAGGAAACCCACACAGACACAGGGAGAACATGCAAACTCCACACAGCGAGAGGTCCAGGCTAAGGTGGAATCAAACCCAGGCCTTCTAGATGTTATTGTGAGGCAGCAGTGCTAACCACCACGCCACTGTGCTGACTGACCAAATGCAGATTTAAATATTCCTGTTAAAACATTTGGTGTTAAACTCAATAGCATGTTGCTGTGTGCTTTAATTATAAAACACGCCAACAAGAAGCAACCTGTCTCCTACAAATAAATGGATGCTTGATGCATAGGAAAAAACTACTTCTAGAATCATCTTTGGCAACAATGTAGTTTTTCTTTTCTTTTCTTTTTTTCTAGTGAAGTATAGTACACAGTGCCTTGACAACAGATACCTGGGTTTTGCAACCTGCATTGCATATGTTGTTGCTTTTAAACTATCAAAGCACTTACTGGTTATTGGTTTAATGTTATTAAAGTATTAAAATAAAATCATGTTTTGCATGTTAAGTCAATGTTCACTTTTCAACATTTATTTTTATCACCTTTAATAAGTGCTTTGTGTTTCTTAAAACTGCTATGACGTGCCTTTGGTCCCAGTACAGGCAAAGAGATGATTAGCTACTCCCTGAAGACCGTTGGTTGCTAGGGAACAATGTGCATTCCCTGACTGGTTGAGACAAGTTGCCATCTTTCATTGCAAATTATGGGTGACTGCAGCAATCTGTTAATAACCAAAGCAATTAAAATGGAGCTTTTGGTGCACCCCTTTTTAATGACCCAGTGACAGCCAGCAACCTCCAGCAATCAGTTGCCAACTGTCTGGGAAAGTGAGACTAGGCCTTAGATATCTTGAGTAACTTGAGGGGAAATTAATTAGCTGCTTTTCTGTATGGTTTTCATCATAGAAGTTTCATAGAAGTTTTATCATTTTGTTGATATATATTTTGCCAGATCATATGGGAAGGTGTTAACCAGTTCTGCCAATTTGACATGGTCAATCTCCAGATCTCCATAACTACTTTGTTTTTATGACTAAATGTCAAAACTATACCAAACATTTTCCCCCTACAAGTAAATACATATAAAATAATCTGAGTTAAGGAAACCTACTTCCACAGGACTAAAATTAATTATGATCAGACCAAACTCACCAGAGAACTGGACACACATGAATCTTTTACAGCTATGTTCTTTTCAGTGATATATTTCCTCTGCTAATACTTATTGTTCTTCAGTACGGGATGCCAGTGTGATTAAATAATGATAGTCTCTTTCATTTCCTTAAGGCATCATTCATTCAGCTGGCATATATCCTTTTCAGCTTGAAGTCATAATTTATTATTTGTATGCTTCATTTTGTTTTCATACAGTTATCATTCAGAAGCACTATCTCCAGTATGCAGTTGGCATGCTGTAGTAGACAAAGTAACCAGATGAACAGAAAATTACTGATTGCAGAGTGAACCATAAATTTACTTCTTTTTTTTTTACTTGTAATGAAAAGGAGTGCAAAAAACACTTTACAGTTTTCCCCCTATTTTGTTGTGATTTCTTATGCATTAATTATACCCTTTATTTATGCAGGTACAACGTCTCATTGAGGTTTAAAATCTGGCAAAGGGAGCAGAAACTGCAACAAATATAACATAAGTAAAGAAACAACTACAGCTGACATTTAGTACAGACAAGTAAACACAAACATCTGGATCATATACAAAAGCACATCAAGAATAAGAGTGACATCAAAAGCAGTCACACTGACACACGGCACTATTTTCTCAGTCCTTTAAAATTGACTTAAAGTCCACCATCGTAACCACTTCTTACAACTTCAGGTACTTCAATAGATTATTCCAGAAAACAGACATTCTAATTCTGTTCTGATTTTAGGGACAAACATTTGCAAAATACTTTGAGAGCTGTCTTAGCTGTGCTTTTTATACATATATGCAAACAGATAAGAAGGAAGCAGCCCAGAAGGAGATTTGTCTATAAAAGCCAACCGATGGGAAAGTCTGCAGACATGCAGAGATGGCCACTTAGCAGCAGCATACCAAGAATAGTGATGTACACAATTTATTACTGGTAGACAGTATCTAATCTCTTTCGGTGCATTAACAAAGAGCTGATCACTTTAATCCAATAAAGATTTTTTTTTTAAAAGTTACAAAAATCAAGTGTTTCCTCACTTGGACTTTGTAAAAACACTTGGAGATAAAAAAAAAAAAAGAAGAAAAAAAGCCACTTCTAGGACATAATGAAATGTTGCAAACAATCATCTGTTTAAAAAGGCTTTTTGCACCATTTGGATTATTCCAGTAACGTGATGCATTTTAGACAAAACCATGTTTTCGTTGTATATCTCTTTAATTTTGTCAAGTCATTTGCCAAGTCTAGGTGTGTTTTATATTTGGGATAGATGCTTCCCTGATTGTTGCCAGAGGTTTTACTCTTTAGTCAAGTGTCAGATGTGCCAGTCAAATGTCAGAGCCAGCGTGTAGAGCTTTGCACAAAGTGAGATGCAGAATGACCAAAGTGCAAAGCAGAAAATGATTTGTATTCTTTGGTGCTGTTTTTATAGCATGTTTTTTCTGAACACCCTCACTTATTACTGAAGCACTACCTTTGAAAACATTGCTTGTTGTCAGTGCATGTACCAAGGGTACCACACTGACGCACTACTTACGCTCAGATACAGCAGTGCAGGTAATACTGACGATGTTGGCTACCTCAAGGCAACATTTCATGTGATGTGAAAGAAGTCTTATGACCTGAGCCAAAAACCAAATTTTTTTTCTTATCTTTTTCGTTTCTTTTTTTTTGTGTCGTTATTGTTCTTTGTTTCCTCTACTTCACTTTGACGAGTCTTTGAAATTAATAAGCCCACTCAGTGTAGGCAGTAATAGGTGTTAAGCTGTTGAATGCTGATAAAAACTATATAGCTGCATACTGGATCAGCTGTATTGCATTAGTCCAGCTGTGAACTGAAAGACAAGGATTCACATTTCAAGTTCATTAAAAGGCAGAAAAGAGAGAAAACGGTAGCAGCTGTGTGAGGTCAAGTTACTAGAAGCTTACTGAGCCATTACAAGTCTAGTTAAACTTATTAATGAATGCAAATCTTGCTACAGTGACCTAAAGTGTGCATGCTTGAAATCCAAATGTACAAAAAGGAATATAAATAAAATATTTAGCCTGAGGGACACATCTTTGAGAACTGAACAGAGTCTGGATTTGAAGGAAATGATACAGTGGGAGCCAGTTGTAACAAATAAGCATGATTATGTAAACAGGACATGAGTGATTATCTCCCAGAACCCACGTACCCCCACCCCCACCCCCACCCCCAGATGACAAAGGGAACATGAAGAGTCCTTTCCCCTAGTCATACTACTGCCCCCCCCTTTATTTTCTTAGCATTTGTATCTCACCCTTCTATGATAAAAACTCATCAATCATTTTTTACTCGATAACCCAGCAACTAAACGCTGATGCATTCTTTATTGATTTCCGTTGGCAACTTCGCAGTAAGCGGTTTACAGTATGAAAGGTGACCCAAGCTCCGACTGGACACGTCACTGGTAGATTTTGAAAAAGCACTGTTGTCAGAGAGTCAAAAATGTGGATATAACGCATCATAACTCACAGCAAGTTTCACTGTCAGAGGGAGTTTCATACTTGCAACACTGCCAGTTAGTGCCAGCAGTTGTATTTTCAGTGTTGGCTGCGGTCCAAAATTCCAGGCTCGATCTACATCGCCTCTGATAGCGTCACTTTATCAATAACATATAATACTGTGCAAAAGTCATGACAACCCCCATTTCTTTATATTTTGCTTCCAAGGAGCCAGACCTTCTTGCAATATTTTAAAGTGGTTTTGTGCAACAGTTCTCCAGGTTCTCTCAAGGTCTTTTAAAGTTTCTCTTTGGGCATTTTCTGCTTTTACTTCTCATTCTTAATTCTGTCCTCATACCTGACCATTTTCATTGGAATATTTTTTGTTTGTTGAACTACTTAACACTGACCTATGAATAATTCAGCACAACATCAAAAGAAGAGGTTTGTCCTTCAAGAAGCCTGGAGATCTATCCCTGAAGACTACTTACAGAAATTATTAGAAAGCTTACCTAAAAGAGTTCTGGTTGTGTTGAAGAATAACGATGATCAAATAAAAAATTGACTTCCAGGCTCATTACAACTGTACAAACTCTGTTTTGCCTTATATATATTTATTTCCTTGCATATTTGAAGATGTTTCACAAAATCACTGCACCTATTTCCCTAGAAAAATATGAAGAATTGAAGGGTGATTGATGAGTTTTACATAGTACTGTATATCAGTTATTGAAGACAGAGTATAAACTACCCCAGACAATTTCATTTTGATTTGTTTCCTACACTTATGGGCACAATGTCTGTGTGAGTAAGTATCATGTAACAGTGAGAATGCTCCAGGTCCCACTCCTACCCTGATATCCTGCAGGCATAGGCACTGCAGACCCTAACATTGGGAATATCACCAGTGATGATCCTTGAAATGAAAGTCAAGTCACTTTGACAAATAAGTTTATGTTTGCTTTCTGCCCAAGTCTGTGATCCATGGTGGAAAATAAGATATACAAGTGGTTAGACCTGGACAGGCAGGGAGACCATGTCTACAGGTCTAAATGCATTACGGCCATGTGACTGGCTGATTAGGTATTGCCTTAAGGAGCAGATGAACAGGTGTACTTAACAAAGTGACTGGTGAGTGTATTTATGGCAAGTTTAGATTAACTGAGGTTAGCTTGGTGCAAGCTATTTCATTGACAGTAAGGTGATCCATGTCCTCATGTCTGAATGCATTTCTGGGGTGACAAAGAAAAGAGAACAACAGGAATAGCCCACTGTGCTTCAATGAATTCAGTTACCAGAAGGTATCAGATATTATAATTCAAGTAAATACATGTACCATTGCTCACTAACAATTCTCTGCTGTTACCATTCACTAGCACATTTTTATAATGAACAACTCAGGTACAGACTTAATCTTAGGCTATAAGACATTCCCACATGAAAATGTAGGTTTGCATATGGGAGGGCCAGTAATTGATAGAAACCAATGCTCTGAGCCTGCTGGAAAGCTGCTGGCAAGCCTTGAAGACATAGCCAGTATGCTTTATGAACAACTTAACTTCACAAAATAAATTAATATATGCAAATGTGTATAGTTAGCATACAGCATCATTTAAATCATTGCCATCTGGAAGATGAAGTAATTTCAGACTTTTACATCACTATAGGGTATATTATTTTAATTATCAAAGGTTGGCTAGTCATTTAATTAGAGCTTAAAAATTTGGAGTGCTTACCAGGACATTTGTGTACAAGGTTGGAATCAGTACAGCAAATCCAATGCAATGGGCTACATTTTAAGTTTAATGACCTTAACAAAACACAGACCGTTAATTTAAATGACTTTAAACTGACATGGGAATTTAAAGCACCTTTTTTCTGCTTGCATTAGTTGAGCAAGAACAAGTGGAATTCATGCATTTATTACTTCTAGACTGGACTATTGTAATTCATTACTATCGGGCTGTCCTAAAAGCTCCCTGAAAAGCCTTCAGCTGATCCAAAATGTTGCAGCTAGAGTACTGACAGGGACTAGAAAGAGAGCATATTACTCCCATATTGGCTTCTCTTCATTGTCTCCCTGTTAAATCCAGAATAGAATTTAAAATTATTCTTCTTACATATAAGCCCTTGAATAATCAGGCCCCACCATACCTTAAAGACCTAATACCGTATCATCCCAATAGAGCACTTTGCTCTCAGACTGCTGGTTTACTTGTGGTTCCTCGGATACTTAAGAGTAGAATGGGAGGCAGAGCCTTCAGCTTTCAGGCCCCTCTTCTGTGGAACCAGCTCCTCGTTTGGACATCCTTTCTATTTATAAGATTAAGCATGAAACTTACCTTTTTGATCAAGCTTATAGTTAGGGATGGTTTAGGTTCACCTGAACCAGTTACACTGTAATAGGCCTAGGCTGCTGGGGGGCGGTGGGGGGTTCCCATGATACACCAAGTATTTCTTTTTCACCCACCTCTTTTCACTGTTTATACACAACTGTATTTAATCATTAGTCATTATTCATCTCTGTCTCTCTTACACAGCATGTCTTTTGTCCTGGCTCTGTTCCCTCACCCCTAAACAGTCTTGGCAGATGACTGCCCCTCCCTGAGCCTTGTTCTGCTGGAGGTTTCTTCCTGTTAAAAGGGAGTTTTTCTTTCCCACTGTTGCCAAGTGCTTGCTCATAGGGGGCCGTTTTGATTGTTGAGTTTTCTCTGTACTTATTGTATGGCCTTTACCTTACAATATAAAGAACCTCGATGCTTTATATTGTCAGATGGGTGTCAGATAATAGCAGTTGTTCTACTGAAATCTTTTCTGCTGGTCAATAATCCTGTTTATGTTGGTGACACCAGATTGCAGAAACTGATCAGTTTTGTGTGTTAGTGCATCTTTTTCAAGTATTGTATTTTGTCCTCTTTTTCTTGATTAAAATGATAGTATCCACCTGTAACAACAAATTCTTACTGAGGTGGTTAATCTGTTGTAGCTCTGTATTTTTGTATATAGTTTTTAATGTTGCTTCTTAAAAAAAAAAATGTTCTAAAAAGGTGTGTTAAAAATTCTACATATAAAAGGAAGTACATTTCCTGGAAAGCGTAATTAGATTACAGTTGAGAAAATAAAGCTTTGGTGCATGATGATGAAAAGTTTTAAAGTAAAACTGTAGGCATTTACTAATTCAGAACAAAGCCAGTGGTAATGTAAAATATATCAAATTGTTTTCTTAATTATTCAGATACAACAGAACCCACATTTTTCTGAAATCACTTTAAAGTTCAAGTGATTCCATCTTAAGTCAGATCGTATGATGACTCTGGTGACTGATGGCCCGACTCAATCACTGGTTGCCTCTGGTAGTGCAGCTGCTAGGATTGTCTCCTTTTGTATTTCACCTCAAGGAGAGGGGACGATAGCCTGCCTGTCAATCTCATAATTACCTGTGTAAAGAAACCAAGCCCTGCCTTTGAGGTTGCGCAGATAAAAACCTAAAAAAAAAAAACAGTCTTAAATTATTAAAGGAATAAGCAGGGTGTCACAGACAGTCATCCTCACTTGACATAAAAGAAAATGAGATGATAGTGCTCATTTAATGTACCGTAAGCCATTCAAGTGACTCCTAGGCCATTGCTGTCAAATCCCATCAAGTACATTTCATTTGATGTCCTTAACTAATACACTGAAACACGGGTATCACATTACTGAAAAACAAAAACTGTTTTTTTTCCTGTTTTTATGGCTTGAGAAGAATTCCACAGTATGTAGTGATGCTCACTGTCAAAAGGTGCATTTTACTGCACAACTGTCTGTTGTGCATGGCACCATACAAAGTGTGTGCGTTACTCCAAACACCCAAGCTCATATAAATTACGTCTTTTGTAGAGGTTGCTTGCTCCCCCCGCCCTGCCCCCCCCCCAAATACCCCATCTTCCATCTATTATATGTCCATCTGTTCACCACTTTGCCTTTGACAAATGCCTCTCAAATGGCACAACACTCATCATCAGCATTGTCTCTTGGTGTTCTTACTTTGTCTTTAATATCCGTGACTTCACTAACTCATCCATTACTCTCCCATCTGCTCACCTCAAGTCAAGCTTCTGGTTGCTGCAAATACAAGGCTTGGTTATTTACACGAGGATTCTTCTTTGTGGCAAACACATGGATATAGATGCATGTTTTTTTTTGTTTTGTTTTGTGTGTGTGTGTGTGTGTGTGTGTGTGTGTGTGTGTGTGTGTGTGTGTGTGTGTGTGTGTGTGTGTGTGTGTGCGCGTGTGTGTGAAAAGAAACAGGTTCATTTCTCATTGCTCTCAGAAATCCAGGGTTCAAGCAACATTATTCAGAAATACTAAGTTCTGTCATGTGTATGAAAGAGTTTCAGGCTAAAGGAGAACAAACATTCTTCCTCCTTCATACACCATCTTCATGTTGCTGGCTTTTCCTTACAACAGTCTCTGCTGATTTGAAAGGCAACAAAGCTACACATTTATGAATAATTTGCTGCTTAAATTTCAGTAGGTTAATCTAAATATGATAATTGCATTGCACGGTGAAAGGAAAACATTTCAGTTCGATGGGCAATTTTCCAACAAACCACCACTGCAGAATGTGTCCCAAACAACATGCGGGTGTTTGGTAAATTGAGACTGTCAAACCTGTATCTCATTACATGCTAAAAGAAACAACTATGTCACAGGTTAAAAAGGAGACTGCCAACAAGAGAAAACTGTTTATGTCTCAAAATGCACTGAGGAGTGGCATGCTTGCTTCTTTCCAACGCCATACCAAATTACAATGTAAAACATTTATTTCAGAAAATACTGATTATTGCATAGAAAAAATTAATACAGCATTTTTCTGTAATATTTTCATAGTCATTTCTTATGACTAAATGTGCTTGTGTGCAAGCTAGCCATTTTCCCACTTAGGTATCAATATCTTAATTTTGAAGCCTTCACATTTCTTCATCTTTTTATATTTTCTCTCTCTTTCTCCGTCTCTTTGTCGCTCTCTCTCTCACACGCGCACACGCGCACACACACACACACACACACACACACACACACACACACACACACACTCCCTAATTTAAATACTGCAGATATTTAAACATAAATCTGACCTGGATCTAATTTTATAACTGACACTAAATTTTTAAAAATGTTTTGCAGTTATATTTTTACATAAACATTTCCAAACATGACAGATACCTGTGTTCTATGATGATGTCTTCTAATGTTAAAAAAAAAGTCCAAGGGAAACAAGGGGTAGACTTGAGCATCCAGGGGAGCACAAGAAAATAAGCACATAAGGGATCCAATTAGAAATCACCAATACTACAAACCTCAATGAACAGAAAAAAACAACATGCAGAGGATACCGGGTAAATTATTATTAGAAAAGAAAAGAAAACACAACGAGCTAAATATATGGCATAACTAGCTTTCAAAAAACAAGGACAAAATCTAGATGTGAATCAAAACTAAAGCAAGAAACATTAATTCCACAAAATCCAAAACCCTGGAAGGAATATAAAGTCAGGAATCAAAACTTAGCTAGAAAAAAATCAATAACTAGTAACTAGTAACTAATAATAAAGACAGACAGCAAAGAGCAACTGTGAGAAGGGCATATTACATAAAACACAAGGCAGACTGGAATGTAAAAGAAGCCATGTTTGGAGTTCAAGCAAATATATGATGCAGTTTAGAACTGGTAATTTTCTTAAAAGTCTTTAAAATAATGAAAAACAGATGAGACAGTAAAGGCAGCATTCCTGTGCTTCTCTTTCTGGCATGTGGCTGATGGTAACCCAGCCTGCACTTTTATTCTCTTGGTTGATATCCTGATATCTAAGTGCAAATAAAAAAGCTTCTAGAAACACTGACCCACTCCTGAGTATACGAACAACACAGATGTAAGACAGCCTGCAAGATTAGCTTTGAAAACAGATGAGTGTGAACCAAGCTGAGAGACAGATACAGCAAGCAGGCAAAGGGACAAACACTCTTCCAGACTGCTAGACAGGACGTGTTTATTTACCCACATGCCTTGCCTAACAGTGTACCCGTATTCCATAAAAGAATGATTTGTTAGTAATCAGAAGCATGACTCATTACTAATCAAATATGTGAACATGACTTGTCACCACAAGCCATGCCTGTTTGGCATGGTATTAGGGGATTTTTAGTTCTAGATATGGTGAATGTGGACCTGTTTTACACTTGGAGTGCTTGAATGTTGCCTGTTTCTCTCTCTTCACATCTGCATGCTGCATGATATGTCACAAGCCTTCACTGTGACTGTGGCCCAATGAGAAACTGCCTCATTTTATATATCTATGTTTCTCTCTCTCTGTACAGATATATATATATATATATATATATATATATATATATATATATATATATATATATATATATATATATATATATATATATATATATATATATATATATATCCTGTGTCCAGTAGCCTTTCTGGAGTCAATATGCTGCAGGGTCCGTCTCACCTCATGGGGGTGAATGGTGAGGGTCCCTGTTGTGTCCGTAGCTTTATGGGAAGATTAAGCAAAAAAGAGCATCTCAAAGAAGCCATCAATTGTTACTCTGCTAATTGGTCTTTCATGAACAGAAGGTATTATTTCACTTTGCTAACACACAGTTTAAAAAGGGGGACATTTGACTCCATCCTGCACTAAAATCTATAACCTGAAGAGCTGTATCATCTAATCTAATGCATACTGTCATTTAATAAAAAAAGTGTTTGAACTTTTTCACCCTGCTGGAGACAACGTTACAGGTTACTTGCTCCTGAGTCTGAATCTGGCTCTTAAAGTCGTATTATGTGTTTCCACAGTATTTATTTAAATGTAAATAAAATATAAAAGAAAATGCATTGATGAAAAGCTCAAAATCTAATGACACAATCCTTACCCACTCAGTCTTCTGCCCTTGCTTGCTTTTAAAACTTTTCCTTTCAAAAGCATTTAAAAATCTGTCCTTCAGTCGTAGACGTCTCATTTCAGTCTGTGTTGCTGGAATTGTATCAATTTAGTAAGGACACAAAATGGTGGCACCACTCTAAGTATATTTTTGTGTTTATGCTGATGAATAAATCAAAGTAGCTTAGTTCATTTTCTCTGCTTTAAATGTCTCACTTGTGTTTACACAATAAATACAAAAAGCCCACAACGTAGATATGAAAGCAGCGTAAAGAAAACATATTCTTTTGCTTTTGCTGCAAATTTTAGGGTAATCTGCTGAGTGCTAATGCCAGCCCTTGAGAATATAATTGAGAAACCACAGTGGCTCAGAGTGGGTCGTCTAATCGGAAGGTTGGTGGTTTGATCCCACCTACTCTGGGCAGGATACTGAACTGTGAGTTGCCCCTGATGCAGCTGATGTGTGAATATTAGGTTAAAAGTGGTTAGACATAAGGGGGGAAAAAACATTTGTCTGAATGAGGCTTGTAGTTGGAAAATGCTCAAATAGAGCAGAAACGTGCTGCATAAGTACTAGCTCATTTACTATTTAGTACAAAGTTACAGTAATATGAATCTTGAATACAAGCACTTAACATAGCACAAGTCATCTGTTAGACATGTAAATTTAGATCATGACGCTACTGCATCCGACAGCACAGGATCAAATGTAACATCAATATCCAACTCCTCTTTGACATTTTGGTATTTGAATGAGTGCTGGGAATACTTTCTAGAAGCCAGAGAATGTGTCAGACAGCTGCAGAAAACTGATGTGTGATTAGTTCAATTAAAAAGCTGTCATTATCAGCTGTGGTTCATGGTTGTTCTGCAATAGTAAGGTCAAGATTCATATTGCTGTAACTTTGTACTGTCAGAATATTACATAAAATCATATGAGGTCAATTAAAGCTTTAAACAAAAAGTTTTAATTTGTGGTCTTAGTGGTTGTATGTGTGTGTTTGTGTGTATGTGTGTGCATTGTTTTGGTGCTTTGCATTGCTCTAAGTGTTTTGGGAATTTAGGATTTTAGCCCTTCTCTATTATACTTCTGCATGAAAAGAAAACAAGCAGTGGCATTTGGAGCCAGGAGAAGCTCAAGTCTCAGGTGTTATTTTATTCAGAGTGGTAGAATGAGGTGTGTGAGGATGTGATTCTAACCATGAGTGATGGACAGGTGTTTATATCCAGCACCTGCTCCCCAGCATACAGAACTATTTAAGTCTGACCCCCCCAACCCCACTTGGTACTTAAACTGGAGGTGAATAATATACCATAAACATAACAAAATACCAGGAATTAATAAATTATGATAGCAAAAAAGAGGTTATTAAAACATGTGATTGGGCTGCTCCACTGAACTCCGGACAACTGCACAGCTGAATGCTAAAATGCTTATAACCCCGCTCAGTCATTGTGGTTACATGCACACGTTTCTTTACTTTGACTGTATATAAAGAGGAGACTAAACAATGGCCTTGGCCCAGGCCCCTCTGTCTCTGTGTGGAGTTTGCATGTTCTCCCCGTGTCTGTGTGGGTTTTCTCTGCAGGTCTTCGGTTTCCTCCCACAGTTCAAAGACATGCACTTACTGGGGTTAGGTTAATTGGAAACTCTTGCCCATAGGTGTGAATGAGAGCATGAATATGAGTGTGGGTGTTGGCCCTGTGACAGGCTGGTGACCTGTACAGGGTGTACCCTGCATCTCGCCCTATGTCAGCTGGGATAGGCTCCAGTGACCCTGAACAGGATAAGTGGAAGAGAATGGATGAAGTCAGTCATGTTTGTGATGGCACTTTCATCATTTAATGATAATTTTATGAAAGCAGTTCACTCAGGAAGATGTGATTTGTTTTATCTTTATAACGAGCAGTATTAAAGCACAGTGACTTAGTGTAGTAGCCTTTGCAAAACTAAACAAATAAACAGTATCATAGTTACCAAGAAAACTATTTGTAAAGAGTTAAATGCTAAGTGAAAGATGTGCACTTTTGCACTTTTCAGCATGTCATTCAAATGACCGTATAATCCATATCTCTGCAATCCACCACAACTTTTAGTCATGAATTTTCCTCATTCTCTACACAATCCTCTCTTGTTCTTAAAAAATATTACAAAATGTTGTGTATTACACTCAAATTTAGCCAGTAATGAATCTGAACTTAACAGCATTTAAGGCTTTAACATCCGGACTACAATGGAATGAACATAAGCATAAATGAAAAAGCCAGTTAACTAAATGAATCATGGAAGACATTATCAGTGTTCCTTCAGGCAGTCAGTGTTCTACAGATCTAGTTAGAGGAAAAAGGTTGAATGCTTCAGATCAGTGCTTTATTGTAACCTCAGAATGAACAACAGATTAAGTATGTGGCCTGCTGCTCTCCACGAGGATATCACTGAGAGAAAATAAAACCAATACACACAATAGCATTTTTGTTTGTTGTCTATGAACTGCTGAACTGATCAGTTATACAGAGAAAAAAAAAGTCTCAAATGCTTGTATAAAACAGGAAGAGCCTTGTATAAGACAATAATGAACAAACGGTTTCAAAAAGCTTGCAAATTTCATAACACACAGCTCCTAAATTTTGTAATGCAATAAGTAAAACTTTAAAGGTAATCACATAATTATACACATATCACATATGTTTATATGATAGTTAGATGTCACAAGTATCGCAATATTTCACAGGTTAAAAGAACAGACTGTAAATGATTCCCAAAAACGGACCCAAACATATTACACAGGAAATCAGGTAAAGTCAAGAAACAGCCGATTCCCCATTCATTTGAATTACAGGGTCTGGTACTGATTCCTGCTCAACAAATGAAACTTTCCAGAACTGAAACTCAAGCCTATTGTTTAACTTCCCATGGGAGCTGAACAATAAGCTACACTGTGTCACAAGAGTTCAGCCAAAGCAGCCTTCTTGAACCATAATTGTTAAGTCAGTCAGCTGATGACAGAATGGGGACATTAATGGGCTCTTCTTTTAGTAGGACAAAATCAAAATGTCTGTATTCTATGATGGGATTCTTTGCAGGCTGTACAACCAAATGTGCCCAAAAAATTCTTGTGTGGTATATTATTTCCTTCCCTTTTCCTATAAACTTGGTGCTGAACATGTCATAATATATATATGTATATATATGATAAATTAATCCCAGCTCCGGCCCTCTACCAGAGGCCTGGGAGCTGCCCCGAGTGTACCGATTACCACGGGGACCACTGTTACCTTCATCTTCCACATCCTTTCCAGCTCCTCTCTGAGCCCTTGGTGTTTATCGAGCTTCTCGTGTTCTTGATGTTGCGGTCATTTGGTATTGCAATGTCTATCACTACGACCTTCTTCCTCTGCTTGTCCGATGTCCGGTTAGTTAGCCATCACAAGTTTGTCTGTCTGTATCTGGAAGTCCCATAGGATATTAGCTCTGTTGTTCTCAACCACCCTTGGGGGCATATCCCATTTTGACCTCAGGACTTCTAGGTCATATTCAGCACAGATGCTCCTGTATACTATGTTGGCCACTTGGTTATGGACTTCCATGTATACCCTGCCTGCTAGCATCTTGCACCCTGCTGTTATGTGCTGGATTGTCTCAGGGGCATCTCTGCACAGCCTGCACCTGGGGTCTTGCCTGGTGTGGTACACCCCAGCCTCTATCGATCTTGTACTCAGAGCTTGTTCTTGTGCTGCCATGATTAGTGCCTCTGTGCTGTCTGTCAGTCCAGCTTTGTCCAGATATTAGTAGGTTTTCTCTACGTCAGCCACTTCTTCAATCTGCTGGTGGTACATGCCATGCAGAGACCTGTCCTTCCATGATTGTTCCTGTTCTTCCTCCTCTTCTTTCTTGGGTTTCTGCTGCCTGAGGTACTCACTAAGCACATGATCCTTTGTGACCATCTTCCTGATGTATTCATGGATCTTCGTTGTTTCATTTTGATGGTGACTTGTGTGATGGGCTTGAAGTTGGCCTCTAGCCACTTGATAATTGAGTTCTTGATGAAGGCTCTTAGGGTCCTGTTAATTTTGTACAATTCTAGGCATTCCAGGATCCATGTGTGCAGCATCATATACACACACATTACACACACACATATATATATATATAATGTGTGTATAATGTACAGTTTCTATACCTTATGTCAGAACAAGATCTAGAGAGCGATTGTGTGAGTGGTGGTGCTTGGGCTCATTTACATTTTGAGAGAAGCCAGTTGAATCAAGAAGTGCTTGACACCCTCCCTGAGCCTGGTTCTGTGCCTTAAAGAGATGACCTGTAAGCTGGAGAGGAAATGGTGTCTTTGTAATTTAGAAGATCTTCATTGAGCCAGGAAACCGAGTTTGTTGCTCTATAAAAAAGCCCTCCGTAAAGCTAGAACGTAGTACTATTTATCACTGATTGAAGAAAATAACAACCCCAGGTTTCTTTTCAGCACTGCAGCCAGGCCAACAAAGAGTCAGAGCTCTGCTGAGTATTTCTGTAACCTCAGCCAGTAAGGAGTTCATGAATTTCTTCACAAATAAAATTTTAACCATTAAAGAAAAAACTATTCATAAACATCTCAAGGACATTTCATTATGTACAGCTACTTTCAGTAGTTCTGATATTTATTTAGACTTGCTCTCTCTCTGACTGATCTTTCTGAAGTAACTTCAGTAGTCCAAACAATCGATGTGTCTATTAGACTCAATTCCTTCTAAAATGCTCAAAAAAAATCCTACCATTAATTAATGCTTCAGTCTTAAATATGATCAATCTATCTCTAATAATGGGCTATGTACCACAGGTCTATAAGGTGGCAGTAATTATGCCATTAGTTGAAAATCCATCCCTTGATCTGGCTGTCTTAGCTAGTTATAGGCGCCACCTTCTTTTAATCTAAAAAAAATCTTGAGAGAGTAGTTGCAAAACAGGTAACTGATCATCTGCAGAGGAATAATTTACTTGAAGAGTTTCAATTAAGGATTCATAATTCATCACAGTACAGAAACAGCATTAGCAAAGGTTTCAAAAGATCTTCTTATGGCCTCTGACAGTGGAGTCATCTGTGCTTGTCCTGCTAGACCTCAGTGCAGTGTTTGATACTACTGACCAGGGTCGACCCAAGGCTTGAAGGGGCCCCAAGCAAAATCTGATATGCCCTACCCCCCGCATAGTACTTGCCTCCTGAGCCTAACCATTATTAATGCTGAAGGGTTGAAGCTGAATATTAATTTTTGGGATGCATTGCTGTTTCAGCCTCATGTACACAAGCCTGTTTAAAAACAATGTATTTCAGTCTGATAAACATTGTAAAACTATGTCATGTCCATGACATTGAGGAGGGTGGGACCAGTACCAATGCGCATCATATCCAATAGAGAGAGAACAGGCGTTTTAGGAAATATGTCATTTGGATATCTGACCTGCTTTTTGGCATGTTGAACATGCTATTTTCATCCAAAAGCTGTATATTTTTGCATAACTATGCAAAGCCCTTTGTAATATATAAAAATAATTATACAGCATACAGAATTGCTAAGCATTAATGAAATAATATCTAATTCAAGTGCTCATCAACTGGGCCCAGTGTTACAAGAAGTGCTATAAATATGTTATTACGCTACTACAAAATGGCATGTGCCACCATGAGGCCACAAATGAGGCATAAAAGCAAGGTCTACTAGTTTATCCATGCAACCTGACCACAGTGTAAAAACAGCAAGATGCTGTCACCACAGGAACAGTGAGTAAACCAGTCATATTACACCACCACAGCTTACAAATGCACAGTTATCTCTGAACATACATGCATGAATAAAGCCAAGATATGCCCAGCTAGCATGTCCCGTCCACTGAACATTGTAAATATTCAATAGCCTTGACATATAAGTGTTATGATTCAGCAGTGTGGCAGGCAGGATAATGATCCAAACACAGGACTCAGGAGGCAAAGCATAAACTCAGAATTACACAGCTTTATTGCTGGTTGTATATCAGGTACAAGGAAACTAGGAAAGCTCAGCTGGAGTTAATAATTCAACTAGGAATACACAGGGATAACCGGAACCAGGAAACCAACATGACAACGTGAAGAACAGGAGGACACAGACAATATACACACACAAGGTAATTGGGGAGATAGGACACCCCAGGGAGCATTATTGTATAAGATGAGGGACATGGAAACAGAGACGCTGACTCAACACAACAGAGAAGAAGGCATACTTAGGGACTGCAACTCCTACACTAGAGGAACAAGAACATTAAATACAAGAGGAAGTTACACCGACAGAGGATTTAAACTACTGTACAGCACAAGGAACAAACCAGAACTAAATATACTTAACAGGAGAATAAACGAAGTCGGTCAGCAAGTAGTCTACTCATTAAATTCGTATTATTACAAGTGTACAATTCTGGAGCATTGCAATAGTTTCTTCTTTCTTTTAGGACACTGGCATTTAAAAAAAAAAAAAAAGGCTTCCTAATAAGGCTTCCTGGTAGTCAGCTGCACATGTGGCCCTGCTGCTGACTATAATATTTTATTACAGAGAGTATAGTATGCAGTAGCTAATAAAGGTACTACACTGCACTGTTTTGAATCATTTATATCTAATAGATTACAGTTTTTTTGATGTAAATGGGGAGCCTTCATCACACTAAGATTAATTATGGAGTTCCACACTGTTCTGTGCTAGGACCAATTCTCTTTATGTGCATTATACATGCGTCCCTTAGGCAGTATTATTAGCTGGCATAGCATACATTTTCATTACCATTTAGATGATACCCAGCTTTAAGTATTCATGAAGCTAAATGACACAAACCAATTAGTTAAACTGCAGGAATGTCTTACAGACATAAAGGCTTGGATGACCTCTAATTTTCTGCTTCTAAATTCAGATAAAACTGAGGTTATCTGAATTGTATTGTACTTGGTCTTACAAATCTTAGAAATATGGTGTGATACTTACTCTGGATGGCATTACCTTGGCTGTGAGGAATCTTGGAGTATTTTTTTTAACCAGGATATCTCCTTCAGTGTACACATTAAACAAATATGTAGGATTGCATTCTTGCATTTCTATCTCTAAAATTAGAAACATCCTGTCCCAGAGTGATGCTGAGGAACTAGTTCATGCATTTATTACTTCTATGCTGGACTATTGTAATTAATTACTATCAGGCCGTCCTAAAAGCGCCCTGAAATGCTTTCAGCTGATCCAAAATGCTGCAGCTAGAGTACTGACGGGGACCAGAAAGAGAGCATATTTCTCCCATATTAGCTTCTCTTCACTGGCTCACTGTTACATCCAGAATTGAATTTAAAACCCTTATCCTCACATACAAGGTCTTGAATAATCAGGCCCCATCTCATCTTAAAGACATCATAGTACCATATCACCCAAGTGCGCGCTTCACAACTGGTGGCTTACTTGTGGTTCCCTGGGTATTTAAAAGTAGAATGAGAGGCAGAACCTTCAGCTTTCTGTGAAACCAGCTCCCATTTTTGATTTGGGAGACAGACACCCTCTCTACTATTACGATTAGGCTTAAAACTTTCCTTTTTGATAAATCTTAAATTTAGTGCTGGATCAGGTGATGCAGAAACTCTCCCTTAGTTCCGCTGCAATAGGCCCAAGCTGCTGGGGGCTTCCCATAATGCACTGAGTGATTATTCTTCACACACCTCTTTTTACTCTCTGAGTTCATACACCAGTCTGCATTTAATCATTAGTTATTATGAATCTTTGGCTCTCTTCCACAGCATGTCTTTTGTCCTGTCTCCCTCCCCTCACCCCCAAACTGATTGCAGCAGATGGCTGCCCCTCCCTGAGCCTTTTTCTGCTGGAAGTTTCTTTCTGTTAAAAGGGAGTTTTCCTTCCCACTTTTGCCAAGTGCTTACTCATAGAGGGTTGTCTGATTTTTAAGGTTTTCTCTGTATTATTGTAAGGTCTTTACCTTACAAAATAAAGCACCTTGAGGTGACTGTTGCTGTGATTTAGTGCTATATAAATAAAATTGAACTGAACTGAATTGATTGCTCTGCCTGTATGTGAGTGGATTCTCATTGGGTATTCCAGCTTCCTCCCACAGTCCAAATACAGACAGTCAGTGGGATTAGGTTAACTGGAGATCGTAATTGCCCATAATTGTGAATGGTTGACCTGCCTCTTGCCCTATGGCAGCTGGGATAGACACCAGATCACCCGCCACACCCATCCAATTGCTCCTGAATTGGATAAGTGGAAGAAAATGGATGGACAGATGGACAGATGATTGTGTGCTTGGTGAATGTCTATTTTAAAAGAGCTTTGTTCCCTTTGAAATGCCACAGCCACACCATTCTCATGTTGTAGGTATGCAGTAACCCAGGGGAAGACTTACACTGAAGAATATAATTTAATCAAATGAGTACAATGGAGAAAAGCTACACTTCATTTGCATTTTATTTTGGATGAGCCACAGTGATGGGGTGAAAGCTGCAGGACATGTGCATGCCAAAAAGTTTCAAGAGACATCCCATGAAGTGTTGGCAAGATGCCAGTGTTCACTCCCTCCCAGGGCTGGCTTGTAAATTGAATTTACACCTACCTTGAACGAAGGACAAACATCTCTAACAAAATATTTCACAGATGTTTTACTCCTAAATTCAAACAGGGCTAAACTCAGTTCTAATTTACAAGCCAGGCTGCATTCAAAATTGTGAGTTCCATGCCAAAAGAAATAGGATTTTTGGCTGAGAATTGGGGTGATAGACAGCTTGACACTGAATCAATTCTTGTAAGAAACTGACCAAAGGAACCGAAGTAATTGTAAAAGCGGGATAGAAGAGATTACTAGACTGATACAGTGACAGATTATTTCTTGGGCAGATGGTGGCAGAATGGTGAAGTAAACAAATTATGTGGATCATTCAAATTTAATACATTTTATCCAAGTAAAGCCATAGTCTTCCAAGTACTCGTATGCTGTACCTTGTATCCGGGGCTGTGACGAGGGTTTAGAAATTAGTGAGGTCCATCTAAAGAGACTAGGTCACAGAGTTGCAATATAATAAAACCCAGAAATTTAGAAAAATGTAAAGGACTGAATTTTGTGGAGTTTCCCTCTTTTTTTTAGGAGCAGTGGTTTAAAGAGAAACATGGAAGTGTTGTGTGTATAAAACAGTGAAATAAAAGAAAAAAATCCAGAATCATTCCTTTACTTAAAACTTAAATATCAAAAGGGGAAAAAAAGTTACTTACTCTGTGGCTCTGGCACTACTGTACCTCTGATTTACTCGTGGTGCTTAAACCAACCAATTATCATTCCTCATGAGTCATGCATCAAACTAGTCCTGTAAATACAATCAAATTAGAGGCACTGTAGGACAGGATGCAATTTTGTAAAAAAAACAAACAGACATGGAAACAACACAAAAATTCAATCACTGGTGATTAGAACACAAATAAGCAATTGTTCCAGTGTTAGGACCCCTTGGCGCCACATTTTAAAGCACTGGGTACCCCCTTTGTGTCATCTTTCAGCATACAAGGCAGTCTAACAGACATCTGAAGTCTCCCAGTGTCTGAAACACACTCAGTCAAACTTAGCCAAATGGTCTCTACTGGTACTGCCAGTGTCACAGTGACTAGTGGCTAAAAGTAAAGTTGTGAAAAAATTATTTAAAGTCCTGTGTATATTCAAAGCTGTGACAGTTCATTTTAACTGAAACCAAGATCAGTCTCTAAGGAATAATTTCATTAGGAACAATCCTTTCATTCAGTCAGCATTTCTATCCTGCAACTTACAGACCAGTCTGCAGTCACTGCATTAAAGCAAAAATGATTAGATTGACCGTAAACATCTGTATTAGACAAAAAACAACGTTTGGCTAATTTCTTCAACCTATTTGACATTTATTTATGTACTGTAGTGTGTTGTGTTGTGTTGTATTAAATGAAAATATCTACTATATATAGGGAGCGAGTTACAACATGTTTAGACTTGGCAGCAGCAGAACTGTCAGAGGGAGAGATCTGAAACTTTGCAGAAAGAACATCAAACTGGAAGGTTTGGTATATGACATGAGGGTGAGGCATGCTATGTTGATATGATGCAGCACTGTTTGAGATGCCTTTCAATATTAAAAGTGTTCAAAATACAAGTCAATAAACCTTAGTGTGAAAAAAGTGTGGTGTTGTCTTAGGAAACTAAGTAAACTGTCTTGTGCTCTAGTTGACCATGTTTTCTCCACAATTTCACAAACAAACAGACAAAGAGATTCATTATCCCTGACCTGTGTTACTGTTACCAGGAGCTTTCATTACAATTTGGAGAAGTGATACTGACGAAAACTGGTAGAAAAGAACAATTATTCCCTTTGAGGTTGTCACAAGACTGATGCTACTGTTACCCATTCAAAGAGAACATTTATCCCCTCAGATTTGATTATCTGTCTGTCAAGATCAATTATTGAGCTCGGAATTTTCTGAATCTGCTGACTGAAATGAGAAAATTATTGCGTGTTCATCCACAGTGCTGGTAATATAGATGTGTCTGTTTTATGCCAAAGCATGCCTAAGCTTTTTTCAGGTTAAATTCTCTGAAAATAAGATTATACTCTACTAAAGAAAGGCAATCATTTTCTTGTTTACCATGAAGCAAACAAAGCCAGCAAAATGATGTCCCGGTGTGTGACTATGGATAGAATGTACTCCACAGACACATGACCACATCTAGTGTAATGTATATATACAGCATATACAGAAATATGTAATACACAATACACACACACACACACACACACACACACACACACACACACACATTAAACTTCTGACATATTGATCTGGTTAGTTAATCATTTTCAGCTATTTTGGTGTTTATGAAATTAACAACAGGTGCACTGGAGGGACAACAATGAGACAAACCCCCCCAAATGGAATGGTTTTACAGATGGAGGCCACTCCCTCGTGATCTTTCTGACTATTTTTTTTTAAACTAGTTTTGCATTTGGCTAGGTTCAGTTTCACTGCTGGTAGCATGAGGTGATGCCTGGACCCTACAGAGGCTGCACAGGTACTCCAACTCCTCCTCCTGCCATTAAGGTTTGCTCTGTCTCCCAGCACAGTCTCAAGAGCATGGAGGAGATTCCAGGAGACAGGCAGTTACTCTAGGAGAGCTGAAAAGGGCCGTAGAAGATCCTTAACTCATCAGCAGGACCAATATCTGTTCATTTGTGCAAGCAGAAACAGGATGAGCACTGTTCGAGCCCTACAAAATGACCTCCAGCAGGCCACTAGTGTGAATGTCTCTGACCAAACAATCAGAAAAAGACTTTATGAGGGTGGCCTAAGGTCCTGTAGTGGGATCTCTGCTCACTGCCCGGCACTGTGGAGGCTGATTGGCATTTGCCACAGAATACAAGAATTGTCAGGTCTATTATTGGCTGCCTGTGCTTTTCACAGATGAGAGTAGGTTCACCCTGATCACGTGTGACAGATGTGAAAGGATCTGGAGAATGTTATGCAGCCTATAACATTGTTCAGCATGACCAGTTTGGTGGTGGGCCAGTGATGTTCTGGGGAGGCATATCCATGGAAGGACGCAAAGACCTCTACAGGCTAGGCAATGGCACTCTGACTACCATTAGGTAGGATGAAATCCTTGGACCCATTGTCAGACCCTACACTGGTGCGGTGGATCCTGGGTTCCTTCTGATGCACGACAATGCCTGATATGCTGGCAGTTCCTAGAGGATGACGGAATTGATGCCACTGACTGGCCCTCATGCACGCCTGACTAAATCCAATTGAGCACCTCTGGGACAGGTTGCACCTCAGACTGTCCAGGAGCTCAGTGATGCCCAGGTACAGATTTGGGAGAAGATCCCCGGGACACCATCTGTTGTCTCATTAGGCACATGCCCCGATGTTATCAGGCATATATACAAGCACGTCGGGACCATACAAACTACTGAGTACCATTTTGAGTTGTTGTAATGAAATTTTGGCAAAATGGACTAGTCTGCTGCAGCATTTTTTCACTTTGATTTTCAGGGTGTCTTTGTATTCAGCCCTCTGCAGGTTAATAATTGTCATTTCCATCAAATGATGCAGCATCTTTCCGTTGCTAACACGTTAGCCAGTCCATGTCAGTATAGATGTCCAGCATGATTTTTTTTTCTCATTGATAGGAACTTGTGCAAGACAGAAGGATGCATGACTTTTCTATTTGTATTTGTCAATTCATGCTAGTCTCAATAGAATGGAATGGGGAGCGGAGATAGATTACAAGACTCTGTGGCTTGGTTAAATGTCTCAACAGTTTTTATGAAGATGAGTAGAATCTAAAAATGCTTGACATTGTCTCAGAATTTGTTAAGCCAAACCTGAGGCGTTAAATGATGAACTGGTGAAATCCTCTTAGACTCACTTTTATTTTGGATTAGACTGGATTGTAGAATCCATATGAATTTGATATGAGTTGTTTTTTGCTGGATGTGTATGTGTTGGCATGCCAAATGGTGCATTGCTCCAAGAGACGATGGACGGATTTGAAATCGGTTGTGGCGGTACACATATTCCTGTCATTGCCCCTGATTCTAATGCACCAGCCAACAGCAATTAGAGGGGGTGGCACTCCATTCTTCTCAAAGCCATTGTTAATCACAAAAGCAAGTAAGGTTCACAACCTCCTTCACTATTATTTGTGCCATTAATGTGTTGTGTTTGTGTTGATCCCTAAACACAGTCTTCTTGCTGATCACAGCTCCAATTGTATGTGGTTTGGTTTAGTAAGATGCATGATGTTTGTTTTGTTCAGCTCACCCTTCTATAGAAAGGCAGAAGAGCAGGCTGCAGAAAAATATGAGTTTTCAGAACTGTTTCAGAACTATTCCTAAGAGCTACACAGCTCTGGAGGTTGCATTCTTAACTAAAATACACTGTTATTTTCTGAATAGTATTTTTATAGGAATTTTTATGTTTTTCCACACAAGAGAATAAAATCATAAGATGGTATAGTGACTGATATCATCTTATGATTTTATTCTCGTGTGGAAAAAACAATAACATGTTTAAAACATAAACTTGTAAAACAACCACACTTTACAACACAAGACACAGTCACAGTAATTGAGTAATTATATTTGTGACATCAGATGCCACATTATCATATTGCCCTGGTGAGAAGTGCTTATTTGCTGATTTGAATGTCATGACAAATCTCTTTTATTTTGCAATAAGACAGCTAGTTTTGATATACAGAAGCTGGTGGAGAAGAAATGCCAGAAATAAACACAATGTTGCAGCAGAAAGAAAATAGAACAAGTGGTCGCTGTTTTCTATGAGAGGTGAGGATGAGACAAAGATACTGCTCCTCCTGCAAGATAACACATTCAACAAGGAACAAGGCACCCTTAAAATGAATTAGAAAATTTCCTGATTTCAAAGAACTTAAGACCTGAAACCCGAAAATATCCTAGGAGAAGGAGACAGGGCATTACATTACATACAGTATTTGTAGGTCAGACATCATGCAACTTGTGGGACATGTTCTTACTAATCATATTCTTGTTATTAATTATGTAAATAAATTGCAATCACTTCTGACACTTTGGCAACAAAGATAGATTTCATTAACCAGAAATTCCACACCTGCTGCACTTTCTTTCTATGAACTTCTACAATTTATCGGTTCCTGCAGAATCTTGGCATAATGACATTTATAACATTTTCCTGTGAACAATAATTTATTTTTGCTGCCTCAGACCTGTCAGGAATTCATCATAAGATGCAGCTGATGGATGACTTCTGCACGCCTCACTACCACTTTCATGTCTCTTATCTCCACAGTGTGGTGTGAAGGCTTTTTTACTGTTATTTTTTCCCTGGTAAGCCAAAATATTATGGCCATGTAAGGATTGTCTCTTGATTATCTCTAAAGAACAGTCATTTCTGAAAGTTGGCATTTCAGATGTTTGAGAATTAGAGAGGCAAAGGTCAAGTCAGTAGGCACTTATAACTGGGTAATCTCTGAAACAACACAGCTCTTGGAATGTGCAGCAGTGGTATTTTTTTATGAGTAGTCCATAAAAAGAAATCAGGTCCTTGAAGAACTTGCAGTAAGATTTCATGAATTTGCTGCTAAGCTGTTGATGTCAGATACCACAGGGATCCTGCCTTTCACAGTCCACGTCTTTGTGATTTTCTGCTGTTTTGATAGCATGAAAAGGATCATTAACATATTGGCCACAGGAGGTCATGTTTTGCCTCACCGATGTAAAATAATCTTTTAAAACCTCATTCACGTGAGTGCAACAGCCAGTGGAAGCACAACTTGCTTTGCTATTTTCCCGACCTTGAAGTGCATTTTCCCTTGTGGAAAAATACATTTGTGGGTGATATTTTTACATTTATTTTTTGATTTAATGTATATATATGTATTTTTTAACTAACAGGACATCCAGTGCACAGGCTGGAGAAATGCTAACTACCTGTTAGGAGGTTCACAAAGGCAGTTGTTTATATTTTGGTGGAACATGTTTGCTGCAATGTGCCGTCAGTCTGGTTATATTCAAAATCTGGTTCTTTATCTGAAACTGGGAAGCCTCCATAATGTGTCACTCTCAGACAGATCGGGGATGGTTGTATGTGTTTGTAAGGTGAAGGGTGGTACTGTGGTTTAGTATCTTTGTCAGACACGAGAAGCAGAGGGCCAGAGGGAGAATAACACAGAGATGTGATGTAATCTTTCAAGAGGCAAAAAATGTAAGAGATGAGGAGACGACACAATAAGATGTGTCGACTGTTCCACTAACTGCGATCCAGATTCTATAGTGAATACTAAATGAGTCACTTCGAAGCTGGTGTGAATGGAAAGTCTGTGTGCATAACGCATGTGGGAGTCTGTAGTGTGCAGTGTTTCTACACCTGGATGTGTGAAGGTATTCTTGGTTTTATTTATTTAATCTTGTATAGGTGTTGCTGATGCTTTATTCTGAATGAATTGGGGGAGGATTATGAAAGAAAACAAATGGGAACTTCATGTTTTGTTTCCACAGATAAATCTTGAGAACAAAGTACTAAATATTTAAATATTTCCACATAAACCTTGTGCTGATGTGTTCTGTATGCGTCTGTGTGTATGGATATGGATATACAGATAGAAAAGAACAGAAAATCAGACAAAAGGCACATACTAACAGGATACTACAAGCTCCAGCTGTAAAGATGTGATAATCACTTTTAAATCCAACTGTGTGTTTTCAAATATGCCGATTTTATTATACTTGCTGGCTATGTTGCTCTATGTTTCTATCCAGCTTACCAATTAAATTTTTCTTGACTAACTATATGACCACTAAATGACACACAGTGATATAGTTATTCCAATGTATCTTCTTCAGCCTCGAGTTTGGGGAGATTACAGAATCATGTTTAAAGAGGAATGGAGATAGATATTTGGCAAGAGTGAACACAACCTTTTAAGTTACCCATGTAATTGAGTGTGTGTATGTGTGTGTGTGCGTGTTGAATGCATTTGTCAGTGTGCTGGTGTATGTGTGCAAAATCATGTTCATGTTGTCCTTAGAGTCTAAGCTGAGAGTGACAGCCTCATACATAATGCATTAAGAACATGAGGATAAGGACAGCTGACGTTTGGTTGCTCGTCATTTAGGATATTTCATCCCTAGGCGAGCAGCCATGCTCTCACATAATCACACATGGGCATTTACACACACACACACACACACACACACACACACACACACTGTACATAAGACAAAGTATACAGTATTTCACTTCCAGATACTGTAAATTGCAGATGTTCCTGCCAGCTTCAAAGTCTCTATTCAGTTCTGTGTAACAATATTAAATAACAGCTTACTAAACAACTCAAAGCACAGTGTGCACGCAGCATGGGTTCATGTGGCAGGATAGCAGACTCTTTTAGTGTTCACTAATGGATTCTGGATAGCAGTTAATTTTGAATGTTACAGTCAAATATGTGTAATTCAGGCATCTGTTGTGATTTTTGGGTCATCATTACAATATAGTAAAATTAGGAAGAACATGGCATCATTTGGACAGAATTTAAACGATTACAACGCTGCATTATTTACGGTATTTAGTGAACAACCACATATGTGGTTATATGTTACATAAGTTCATGTTGCCCACTGAAGCATGTACAGTACAGTACAGAACACACACATAACTCTTTGACAGAGACATGTAGGAAGCAGCTGCTCAGCCGGGGTTACTGTTGCAACAACACTTTTATTTTTAAACTGCCTGATTATTTCAGCAAGAGGAGACCAAATGAGGGGATTGACATGAGCAAGTCACAGCAAAGTTTAAACATTTTAAATGCATGTTTTTCAGTATTTTGTGGATTTGCTATTTAGTATTGTCATCTAAATCCTTGCATTAATTATGTTTGCATCTCTGATTAGAGAGTTGTAAAGTTAAAGTTTATTCGTGTTGGCAAAGATTTATTTAGTATTTAATCAATATGGAAGTAATTAAAATTTGATGCAGCTCTAATATGCATCCATTTTCCTTTTCAAAAAGACAAATATGCCTAACCATGGCAATATGAGTGTCATGACCTCTGGACATTTAGATTTTTTCTGGTTTTGTATTTCCAGATTATGGTTCTGTATTTTTGTTCTTTTCTGTATATTTCCAGGTTTTAGTTCTCATCTACTTCTGTTCTTGGTTTCAGTCTGGTTTGTGTTATTCTTTGAATCCCTGTTTATTACTGCCTCCCTTGTCTTTCCGTGTCTGGGTTAGTCTTTGTCTCTATAGTTGTGTTTTGGTCAAGTTTAATCTTGTCTCCCGTTCTGTTGTGACTCTTTTCCTGTTTTATTGTGGCGACTGTTCTTCTCTGTGTCTTGTGTCTAATTAACCTTCCTTCTGAGTCATTATGTTAATTATCCCCAGCTGTGCTCCTACCTCTTTCCCATCCTCTCACTATCCTGTGTTTGTAGTCGTCCTCTTTGTCTCCCATTTGTCCTTCATCATGTTCTCCCTCATGAATGTGTCCCTCCTCATAGATTGTTTACCTTGAAGATTCCCAGTTGTTGTATTTTTACTGCTCCTGACCTGTATTTCTTGGTATTTTGTAAGAGCTCGGCAATGAAGCTGCTATTTGTGTTTACACCTGGTCTGAAGGGTCCTGCATTTTGGGTTCATCTCCTGCCTGCCATACAGCCACACTTGACAGACTGACAAGCTGCTAAATGACTGTGAAGAGAAAGCTATACCCTGAGAGTGTGACACAGTGATTTTTTTTTAAAAGGCACTCATTTAGAGAGAAAACCCCCCCAAAACAAATGACATGACTACTTCAAATAAAGTTGGAGCCATGTGAGTCGAAAAGCCTAATTGGGACATGGAAACCAGTTGGGTATTCAAGTCATTTACAATTGTCATAATTAGAAAACCTCTGGTACTCTTTTGGCCTCAGTGACAACTTTACCTGTGACAGCCTCAAAATCCTCATTAAAATGATGGCAATTAAAGAAATATGAAAGTTACTTCTGTGGTGTTTAAACTCTGAAATGATTCTCAACATAGAAATCTAAATGTAACTGATTTTTTTTCCTTTTTTTTTTTTTCAACAGACCTTTGAATGTTGGGAATCACCAACAGTTCAGTTCAGTTGGCCACAGTTCAATTCAATTCAATTCAATTCAATTCAATTCAATTCAATTTTATTTATATAGCGCCAAATCACAACAAACAGTCGCCTCACCTGGTGACAGTCTCCACCAGGTAGATAGAAATCAATCTCAGATCATGTGATTTCGTTTTGGAAAGCTTCTTTTTCCAATTTTGAGTACATTGTGTAACCTGTAATTTTGTATGTTTAATTTCAACATAAACTACATATTAATCACACAGACTCCATTTTGACATTTAACTCTGGTTAATCTGATTTCAAAGATTCAACATCTGTCACAGCAAGTGTGGTTCAATACTAGGAATTACACAATTCTAGTGGCTGCAAAAACAAAGAGCTGATGTTTTGTTGAAGAAGGCAGGAAATAATTGGCATTCTTCCTTAATTCTGGTAGCAGGTATGATATGATTTTTGTGCTGAACGCATCATGAGCCTGTGAAACAGCAGGGCACAGGAAAAGGAGCTGGCTACCTTGCTGAGAAGTTAAATGCAACCTATTGCCCTCTGATCTTCATCTATACCCAAGTGTGGAAGCTGCTTCTTGTTCAATTTCACACTGCATTGTATTAAACTGATCCACTGTTAAAATTGTAGAAAATGACCAATTTTTTTGTCTTTATTGTGTTTCAATGATTTAAGCTCACTTACAAACACACTGCTTTCCCTCTGACTACTTCATAATAAAAATGTATTTAAATGGAGCTATAAATGTAAATGCTTTTGTTATGATTTTATGAAGGGACATTTAGATATCTAGCTTAAAGTTCTGTAAATATATAAATATTGCAGCACCTTTATAATAGGTCTCAATCACAATCATGGAAACAGTGACTTTACTTAACTTCAGTCCTCCGCTTTAATTTGGATTTGTCAGATATTTACTATAGAGCATAGAAGATATATCCCATGTTTAAACTGACGTATTTTTCAATTTCAAAATGTTAACTCATTTTGAATTTTAATGGAAGCAAAAGATCTTTAAAAAGTTGGGATGGGGGGAACTGAAGGCTTGCAAAAGTATGCGGCACTAAAAGGAAACAGCTGGAGAAACATTTTGCAGCTACTTCGGTTAATTGGCAACAGTTCAGTAACATGACTAGCATAAAAAGAGCATCTTAGAGATGCAGAGTGTCTCAGAAGTAAAGACGGGCAGAGGCTCGCAAAAACTGCATCTACAAATTATGGAATAATTTTAGAATAATGTAACTCGACGTAGAATATCTGGTAATCTACAGTAAATTATATTGTGAAAACATTCAGAGAATCTGGAGATATCTGTCATGGAAATAAGTGCATGGACTCAGGAACACTCCTGTCTGAAATCAGCACAGTCATTAACATCTAATCTCACAACTGAATCAACCAGTTTGTGTGTGTGTGTGTGTGTGTGTGTGTGTGTGTGTGTGTGTGTGTGTGTGTGTGTGTGTGTGTGTGTGTGTGTGTGTGTGCGTGTGCTTTTTTTTTGAGAATCAATCATCCAGGCATACTGCTAGGGACCCAAGTAAGTGCACCCTCAAGTTTGAGGTTGGTGGTCTCATTTTAGATGCTTTTTCTCTGTTATTAGGCAATGGGCGTAGCCTGTCACTCTAGCTGCTAGGCATCGTCACAATCAAAGGTAAATTATTTCATGCGATGATGTCACAACTAGTATTGTAAGGTTTCGTGACTCAGAGCGATTGTTCACTAAGGGCTTCAAAGAAGCGTTGCTGCCTCAGTGAGATGTTACAGCCACTGCTGCAAAACGTCAAATTACAGTCACTCACTTTGTTTTATTGGCGGACACTTGACCCAGTTGCTTCACACAGTGTGTATTTACTATTCAGAGTGTTAAAATAAGCTGAAGCAAGAAGCGTAATATGCTCCCCTTCAACATTAGGCCTAAGCTTGCAAAACATTAGCAATTCAATAACTGATATTCACTGTATGTCAGAGAATTGAGAGTATTTTTACTGTGCTTGTTTTTACTTTATCTCCTGCAGCTGCAGCGCAGCCCACAGTGGGAAGCAAACATGAATTTCCCTTGCAGCTAAAACCAAAAATGACTCAAGACATGGTTAATGAATCTCACAGAGCAGCAATTGCCCTACTGTACAACGCTTCACCACATTAGTAATTCTAAATTCATATTTAATTAAATGCTATCAATCCACATTCCTGCACTTTGAAGTTGCAGATTAGGGAGCTAAATTGCA
Source organism: Pterophyllum scalare (assembly GCA_024447675.2). Taxonomy (NCBI): domain Eukaryota; kingdom Metazoa; phylum Chordata; class Actinopteri; order Cichliformes; family Cichlidae; genus Pterophyllum; species Pterophyllum scalare. The sequence goes on from JAMQGT020010061.1 coordinate 59,636, forward strand.
AAGAAATGGCTTTTTGAGCATATTAGTGGTTGAGGAAGTAAACAAATCTTTAACAGTTGCATTTTGTGTTTGTCCTTAAAATGCAATGTCATCTGGTCAACATACAAGAGCCATGTGCCAAGAAACAAATGGAAACAAATGCATTATTTTTTAGCTGCAAAGAGCGAAGTTCAGCTTCCTGTGGTTTCTGTTGATTTGTGATGGGAAGAAGGGGAACCTGTTATGGTTCTTCAAGTTCTGAAATCAGACTGGAGCTAAAAAAAAGCTCTTTCTAGAAAAGTATGCATTTTACACTTGCTCTGGCTTAAGCAGGCATTTCTAACTTTCTTTCATTCTTTGAAATTAAGCGGTATTTTGTGATCTCTTATTTGTTTTTCTATTTTTTTATTTGGGAAATCTGTACAAAGTGAGCAGTGTTATCTGGGGCCAGATGCATGTATGACCCTGGCATTAGGTTTACAGCCTGTAAAATATCACACTATATAAAGAAACAGAAGTTATTATAAAAGATTCTTTGAAAATTATTTATGAACGATCAATAACTTTGAACTTTATCACCCTGTGACTGTAAGAAATTTATTACTGTTGTATTAAACTAAACAGACTAATAAAAATAAAGCAGTTGTTGTTCTATCACCCAAAACCCCCACAAATGCCTGCAGTACACAAGAATTTAGACACTTGGACTGATTTTTAAACCCGATAGTGTTTCTACTGCACAAAGCCCATCTGTATACACTGCAACTGACTACATGCAATTATACCTATTTAGTTAAATATGGTAGAAGCATATTATTAAGAAATATTCACTGTGCTTCTTTATTAAATGTGCAAAATGATAAAGTTCAAATGATGAAAACCATGTTAGTGAAAGTAAATGAAATATTATTAAATTGACCCACATCCACACATTAGTTTTTTTTAAGTTGACAGATCAATGAATGTTTCTGAGCGTATGTAAGTGAAAATAATAACTGCACGTGTGACTATGCACTGGAGCCATGATGAATGTTCATTCATAATGCACTCCTACACACTGTTAGCAACCTCTTCCACTTATATGTGATGACAAAAACAAGGGCAACAAGGCTCTTTTGAGAGTGTATTTGTGTGCATGCATGTGTGTGCATGCATGTGTGTGCACGCGCTTCTTATTCATCAATCAAAGACTTAACCTTGACTATGGTTCTAGCACGCAAGTACTTTTACAACTAAATAGATTGCGGTAATTTGCTCTGGCAACATTACGAACCACTTTATTGGAAAGATCACAAATAACAGGAGCAAAGAGAGGAAAATGTGGCAAAATCTGGAAACACCGGGACACAAACATGATGGAATCACTTTGAAGACAGAGCAGATATGGTCAGCGGTCAATATAAAATATCGCTTTCCTAATGCAAAGGTACTTTAGAGTTCTCCTTCATCTCCTCCATAAACTTGATTTATTGTGGACTCAGCCTTTCACACCCACTGGCACGTCACTGCAAAGCACCTTCCCTCCCACACTGATGTGGAAACCGATGCTTGAAATGACACCTCCATAAAGTCACAGAGTGCGACTAGCTGGGTTATATCATGGGTTATAAATACATAAAGTCAGAGTCGGATGACACATAAATACATGCATTGATCTGCACACAACAAATGTGTACCACAAATGGGTGCATACTTTCATAAGAAGTAGAGCTTCAACCAGTGATTACTGTGAAGATCTTAAACGTCAGAATTTTAAAAAAATCATAGCTGACCACAGTCGAAGGGATGTCTTTATAAATTTACACTAGACCTGCAACTAATAACTCACGTTTAACATTTGGTCTTTAAAAATGTCTAGACAAAAAGATCACAGTGATTGTTGAGGATTCAATAAGAATTTCTGATAAGACTGAATTCTTGCCAGTCTGAACAGCATTTCATTTCCTCTGGTTCCATGTTTGATTCTCTTAACATTACTTATCATATTCCCTCTAATGTGTGCTCTAATGATAATATTCTTAGAAGTTATTTCTTTCATTTTCTTCCAGAGACAGTCTCACAAGTGCATAAAGCCATCAAACATTTAAACACCATGAAGTCGGCAGGTCCTTTTAACCTCAAACTTTACTTTTTAAAACTAGCAGTGGATTTTGTGACTCTGCTTTTGCCGTATCTTTTTAATCTCTCTGTGGTAACTTGTCAGATGTCTCCAGACAAAAATCTTTACAAGGCAAGTAACATTGTGCTGCCCTTGTTATTGACTTGTATAAGGATTTTAGCATCATGGATCAATTTTAACCTGACTTATCCATGCAGGAATTTTTTCAATAATTTCCCGTTGGGCACCTTTCTGTGCACTCACCCAGAGTACCACTTCTAGCTTCCTGAATGCATCTGAAGATGTGCCTGTGAAATCAGTCCTCATCATGGACTGACTCAATAATTCATATTGATCAAACTTCCAGTTTTACACATAGGAGACTGCTCTACAACTGCCCCTAGTCAAGTTGGACCTTCCATCTACCATCACTGACAGTGGCAGAGCTGTTTGCTATAATTATTCTTATAAGGTATCATCTGTTTTCATGTTTTCTGAAAATAAGATTTATTTAAAAGAAAACAGTTACAGTATAGCACCTCGTGTTACATAAACCTTGCTCTTTTCTTTGATATGTGGCTACTTGGTGCTTTGTTTGTCTCTGCTGATATTTTAGTAGTGGACACTTTTGTGGTCCTGGAATTATGTGAATTAGCAGTAAATTTAGCATGAGAAGTGAGCATTAAAGATTTCCCTCTGGCAGTGTTTGCACCAGGGCATGACAATCTAATGTCTGATCCTCATTGTTATAAAAGACATATACAGCTACCAGCTGCTGACAGGTGATGTGAATCAATGTTGTCACATCTGTCAGAGGGAGGGGTATATCCAATTAGAAACAGTTATTCCTTAAGCATTAAATGTGGGTAAGCGACTTTGAATGGAGGCAAACTGCAATGGCTAAACGAAAGGGTCCTAAGGATCAGATCTCGTGAGATGACCATGTTATGCAGAAGTTAGTAGCTTCCAGATATTTTCCAAGGAAGGAAAGCCAGTGGACAGGTGACAGGGATATGGGCACAGCAATGTGCATAGGAAGTAAAGGCTGGCTCATCTGTTCCAGTCCCAAATATTGTCACACTGCAAGAGCTGTTGAGGAATGGTTAGGGTATCACACCCTTCTAGACTTCTAGGTATCGACTTTGTCTCAGTTTGATCGTATCATCTGAGCTGGAAAAACATGCTTCACCTCACAACGTGCCTGCCACTACCGTCTTAGCGACTGATACCACAAGACACCTTTAGAGGTTAAGTCTGTGTTAGCTTTCGAATTCAAATATTGTGTAGTTGTTGGGGTTTTTAAAACATTGTGGCTGATTTGTATATATCCTCCACAAGTGATTACAAGTCTCCTTGTTATGCCTGTCACACATTTCTAGGAATTTCAGTCATCCTGCAATCATCAAATTAACAAATACACAAGTGGTTAGATTACACCCTTAGATACTTTTATATTCATAAAATCTTTAGAACTAAGTACCTTTGATACGTATTTTATCTGGCAATGATTAAATTAGACAACAAAAATGCTTAAACGCAATCATATCCGACTCAATTATTTGTGCATGCTTTTATGTTATAAAACAGTTCAAGAAAACATCATTGTAACTGAGCAGAATTGATTTGATAAAATCAAAATGAGTAATCAGTTCGGTTAGCTCATCAGTTAGAGCATATTTCTAAAATAAAGGATTTGTTTCTTCGCCCATTAACATTTGGGAAGAAAAGTCTCTATTCACATATGACCTTTCCCTGTCAAACTATGACAGCGAACTCATCGTAAAACACAAACGCAAATAGTCAGACACACTGGAGTCTCAACATAAAGCACACAGAGACAGAGGGCGCTTCTGAGAGTTACAGCTTGCATTACTGCGGGAAGAACATATCTTCGGGGAAGCTGCTGGGGGAGTCACTGAAGATCCCTATTTATGTTTTAAGAGCGTCTTGACTACAAGCACATTCACTGAAGCTGATTACACTGGAACAACAGACAAAGCTAAGTCACATGTAAGGCACGGATTCATTTTTCTCCCCGTCACTCAAGGTTAATGAAAGTTTACCAGAACATTCATATTTTTTAAACACGCTTGCAACTCATATGACAGAGTTAAAGTAACTTTAATTCAATAAATGATAAAGCAATAAAAGCAAATCACCCATGAGCACAAACGTAAAGAAAAACAAACACCCAGTCACATTTTACTGCTATAACTCCTAAGAACAAATAGTGGGATTATGTTTATGATAGAATCACATGAGTAATGTTATGTACAGTAATTACATGGGCAGAAGAGCTCTGAGTTTTATTGTTTGATATAGGCTGGTCTATCAAGATGTGTGTACACATTAAGCAGGTCAGACCAGTCACTATAAACTGTGAAATTTGAGCTTGTAGAAGTACAGTGTAAAGTACTGCACTACATTTAGTTTAATTATTATTGTTATTATTTATTATTATTATTATTATTCTAAATTCACAATACATGCCTATATTGGAAAGCTATATTATCAATAATTTTACCTTAAAGCACAGAAAAACAGAAGTAGTGTAAGTCTAGTTAAAACACAGAGAACATCTAGTGAGTAAAGCACAGTATCTGCTTACCTTAATGAGAGGGTACGCCAGGGCTGACTGGGGATCATGGGTGTTGAGTCAAGTCCAGTGCGAAGGTGGCCAAAGCTTCACACATGTGTGGTAGTGCTACTATAACCAGTACAGTTGAACATGCATAGCCACTGGTAAACTCTGGTGGATACTACACACTCAAGCGCTCCCTCACTGAGAGAGACGATTAGCAGCCCGGCAGCTGTGCTGAGGGAGATCTAAGAGTCGTCAGATAGAAACAGACATGCTGCTGCTTTGTGCTTCTGGTCTCTGCGCTCTCCAGCACTCCTCTGTCCCTGTCTCTCAGTCTGCAGCTCCCACTCTCTCACCAGTCTCTGCTGCTCTGTTCTCTCTCTCTCTCTCTCTCTCTCCCATTAAATCTCCTTCTTGTGCACACATGCATTTCTACACTGCATCTGCTCCCTCTCTTTCTCCCCACAAACACACACATGAACACACCTCTCTCTCTTTATGTTCCAGTGCTTTTCTTCACACACCATGTTCTCATTGTAGTTATCCCCAAAATCTTTTGAATGGTTTTAATGTCTCTATATTTCCTGATTAGTTCTAATGACTTTTCCCTCAATTGCCTCTGTATTTTTTTTTGTTATCACAATTTCAGTTTCACTATAACCCTTGATTAATTAATTAATAAAAGATTCAATATACTATATAGGAGGAAGACCAAGGCACTGAAGAAAGAAAGATAAAAGAGAGAAAGATAAAAACAGAAAGATAACCATGAGGATGCAAAGGCACACACAAAAAAACTGAATATCTGGATGTGGAGAGTTCTGCAGGGTGGACTGGGGCACAGGTCTGACTTTGAAGTGCAACTGAAAGCAAAATGTCATGCTTAATGTTTGCTCGCATCACACAGTTTGTTGCTACCAGCAAAGTCACACTGGTGTAGGTACATTTGTTCCATAAGTTGTTTGAATACAACTTCACAATGCACTGAAGGATACAGAAAACAAGATTTCATCTTGTGATGGGGTTCCAAAAGCTGCAACACCATAGAGCTCCCAGACCATGCTTATCGTGAATGCATTACATTTTATACACAAGATAAATACACATCGCAGCTGGAGTTAAAATGCATGAAAATTTGTAAATATTGTGTGGAAGGGGCGTGAAGTTGGAAGGGATCACTTTCTGGAGCCCCTTATTCAGGATTCATTGGTCTGAGTCTACTCATCTTAGCAATAGCAACACCATCAGACATATACACATTTGCCAAACTACTCTTTGTGCTAATTTCAGCTACAGCAGGTGTCTTCAGAGACACATTTTGCTGCGATTACATGCACACAGAAAGACTGACTGAAAACAATGCCAGCCATGCTGTCACTGCTGGTTGAGATATCACATCAAGCTTCATGAGATGAATGTGTTAGCACAGACATGACATATTCATTGGCATTGCACAATTTTTCCAGTCTCTTGCTGCCTCTTATCCCCACTCGTTTTTTAATGTGTCACTGCTATTGCATTGAAAATGCATATATGTTTATGAAAAAGATATTATTTCTCAGTTGTAACATTAAATATTTAGTAAAAACCAAAAATAATACAATACTATGCAAAAATCTTGAGCTAACCCTGATTTCTTCTCATTTTTTTAATATTTTGTTTCCAAGGAGCTTCTTGTCATTTTTAAAGTGGTTTTGAACAAAAGTTCTCCAAGTTTTTAGTCTAGTGCTTGTACCTGACCTTTTTCAAAGGAATGATTTTTTTGTTTTTTAATCCACTTAATACTGACCTATTAATGACTCAAGCATAAAAATGGCAACAAATTCAACACGTGTTGTGCCTACACAAAACACACAACTTAACAAAGAACACATTTTAAATTGTACCTTTAGCACTTTTTTACTAGCAACATGTCACAAAATGACATGTTTCCTCTTTCTTTAGCTGAATCTATGAAAAATGCTAATGATAACACAGTTTGGCAGGTGTAAAATTTTTTGCACCATCAAGGTGATTCCCAAAGAGCTATTAGCTGAAAACTTGGCATGTCTTGGCGTAGTGCACAGTGTGTCCTTAAACACATATGAGGAAACTGAACAACTGAAGGACAGAAGAAGTGGCAGCCTATGTTCAGTAAATGAATAGTATCTGAAAGTCAAGGCCTTAAGAAATTGGAAAATATCCAGCAAAGACCTGACACAGGACCTGCATCTACTGTTCACCAAAGCCTCATCATACTGCCAGTGCAATAAAAGCATACCTGGATAGAAAAACACACAATGGAACACAATCGCCCTTCCCAGAACCTGTCAGTCAGTCAGACCTGAACTTGACTGATGCAGTGTGGGATCATCTTGGCAGATAACAGAACAAAAGGCAACCAACATCCAAAGAAGAGCTTTGAATGTCCTTCAAGAAACCTGGAGAACTATTCCTGTAGACCACTTAAAGAAATTACAAGAAAGTTGCCTCAGAGAGTTGAGGCTGTGTTGAAGAATAAATGTGCTCATACCAAATTGACTTTGAAGTTTATTAGAATTGTCAAACTTTTTTTTTGCCTTGTATGCTTTATTTCCATTTATGTTTGCCCCCATTTCCCATTTTTCTAGCAAAATATAAAGAAATGAGGGGTGACTTAAGACTTTTGCACAGCACTGTATATACTATTTTCAGATAAAATACAGACTTTAAATGGGTTGAAACTCATTGCATTCTGTTTTTACTTTCATTTTGCAGGATATGAAAATTGTCAGAAACAGGGCTTTATTTTAATAGTATGACAACACTGCATACCATGTATGCATGTTTTCCTGCATTTGTGGAGGATTCTTGGAATGCTCAAAATAAACTTCATTTATTTATTTACTTATGGACCTTTAGGTGACTGTTTGTTGTGATTTGGTGCTATATAAATAAAATTAAACTGAACTGAATTATTCTCTACAATTGGTTTGCACTGCTTTTGTGTTCCTTCGTTCTGTTCCAAAGAGCCATCTGCTCAGCCTTAAGCAGAATGTCTTGATGCTTATCTGAATCAGCAGTAGACATGAACAGAAGAGAAGAGAACAGAATCACACCTGGTGAACAGACAGCTGTTCAGCACCTGAACCAGGCAAAAAACAATAAACGTAGCGTTGGTCTTCTTTCCTGTCTTACACCAACACATTCCTGACATCAGAACTGGTCACATTAAGGGACAAATGAGACAACTTCTAGGTAACAAATGTTGATGAATGAAGAGATCAGGAGGCTCTATTCTGAACATCATCACTACATTATAGTTGAACCTTGACCAGCCATTTAGTCTAATTTAAAAATTTAATCTTCTAATTCTCAGAGTGCACACATAGTGATAAAACAAGCAGTAGACTATGAACAGAAACACAGACAAAACAAGAATAAGGGTTTACAATTTTGGGGGAGAGCAGTGGTTACCTCACAGCAAAAAGTTTCCGTGACTGAATCTTCTGCAGCTGGGGTCTTTGTGTGTAGAGTTTCCATGTTCTCTTTGTCCCTTACTGGGTTTCCTTCAGGTACTCTGTTTTCCTCCCACAATCAAAAGAAATGTTGAAAGTGCAAAGAATAAAGTGTGTGTATGGTCAAATGTGTGTTGTAGTCTAATGTGTGGTCAGTAACACTAAAAAACTGCTGTATAAAAGTCAGACCATTTACTTTCCCATATATATATATTAATGTCATGTATTATGCCAGTAATCGCTGCCTCATTTGGCTTATTCTTATTTTTTTTGTTTCTTTGTTTTTGTTTTTCCCACATGAGTATTAGGACTATGTACGGTTTTTGATGAAAGCCAGAAGAAAAAAGAAATGGCTGCCAGTAGATGGAGTGTTTTGTTGCGGAAAAAGAGAAAAGTGTGGTCACATGTCAGTACACACTGGACTATAAATCAATAATCCTTGTTTATCTCTCCGGCATGACTACAATAGGACATGCATAGATGCGCTTCCCATGAGGCTGTCAGGGGATTGGTACTGAATAATCCATTTGACTTTTTTAATTCTCAGGTTGATAGATATGGAATCACCATGACTGAATGCATATTTTTACATTCTGATAAAGTTTTTTAAAATTAGCATTGAAGTTAATAATCTTGAGTTAAAGAAAATATACTACATGTACCATTTCCTGTTGTACTTTTAATGCATCAATTTGCTGAGATAATATGATTTTTATCTGTTTTCTTCTAGCAGGGCATGACAGTTAAGCTTATGAACTTCTCATAAAACATAATGGTTCTCTGACATTTTAGCCAACGTGGTGTGAGGATAAAATTTAAAGGTTTTTCAATTGTAAGAGTTTTACACAGCACCTGACCCAGCAGAGTAGAAAAAAATGCTGAGACATGTTTTTGTCATTTCTGATTGGCTTGCTGTGCCCTATTATCATTCTTTGTGTCACTGTGGGCTCAGATAGTCCCCCACCCTGACCTCCACTACCCAGTGGTAGTAGAGAGAGAGAGAGAGAGAGAGAACACACACACACACACACACACACACAGTGACAGTAAATCAGGTGCAGTGGAGAACACATCACTCAAGGCTTATAGATACTTTAGTTGTGCTATTTAAATATTTTAATATTATAAGTCTGAAATTACATTTTGATTTGACTGCTGTTTATAAAGCTGTAATTGCATAATTTAATATTTTCTTATATATCTAATATATTGTCCAAAAACAGTAACTGTGAAATGTCCACATTCAGCAACATAATAGAAGATGTGCTGCACAGACTTTTGAGCATTGCTATTATGCAATATAAGCTCTGTATCTACAAGCTCTATTCTAAAGTTTGAATACCCTGGTAGGAAAATGCAAAAATTACCTTTGTCTTAAAATGTTCAGCAAAAAAAGAGACGTCAGAAGACTCATGACTGAGAGCTGGTTTGAGTAACATTGGAAAGAAATCTGAAACCATTTAGTTAGACAATCTATCACAGTCCTAGGTCTTTAACACAGTGTTTTGGTTTTTGCAGTCTTAAATTCTGTTTATCATTAATTATGTAAAGTTTGATTGTAAGGAAAATTTTAGTTTTCTTTATTAAAGACCAGGAGAGGAACGATCTGAATGCAATGTAATCTTCATTAAAGACTTGCAAGCCGGAGCAGTTACAGGTAAACAATATCAAGGTTGCTTAGGAGAAGTGCTCAGTGAGGCAGTCTCACTGTCAATCTTTTATACACAAGAAAATGTCTATGTGACATTACACAAGAACTCAAACAGACAATAACTGGATACGAATGAGGAAGCTCTACTTAGGTGTTATCCATCATGAACTCTGGATTAATAAATGTTTTTCACTCTTAGTCATTATCAAAACACTTCATTTTAACCAAGCATCACATTTCTTAACAACTGATGTCTTCATTAGGTACTGGTTCCTTTCTTCACTCTTCCGAGGCCTCTGTGTTCTTCCCTTTCTTGCAGACGCTTCCTCTTTCCATAAACACAGGAGCACAGAAAGTCCAACACAATGATACACTTAATACAGTTTTCTTCTTAATCTACCATTATCTTGACTGATTCTTATTCAACACTTAATCACAAGCAGAGAAATACATTTCTCTTAATCACTATGCTATGTTATATCAAAGCTTGATTATGCATATAGAAAGATTAATACTTAGCTAAATTTTCCTAACAAGTTACACTTCTCCACTTCCCTCACATTCCCTTGTGCCTTGTCTAGCCTTCATCTCTGTACTAGATGTTCCTATTACTTCCTGTTTTATTTTGGTAGCCTCAGTCTCTTGTGTTTAGTATTCAGTTTCCTCAGTCTCATTACCTTGATTGTTTGCACCTGTGTGTTTGCTGCAGTTATGTTCACCTTCCTTGAGTGTCTCTGTGTGTATTGTACCCTCAGTTGGTTTCTGCTTGTTGTTGTGTCATACTGTTTACAGTGATTATCTGTTGTCCCATGTGTTTTCCAAGTTCCTGGTATTTTCCCTAGTGTTTCCTCCACTTATCCATGGACTTGTTATTTTGTTGTCATTTGGATTACTGCTACGCCTACCATAAAGGTTCATCTTTATTTTGATCCCTGCCTGCTTGTAAGTCTACTTTAGTGTCCTCATTCATCAATTAATATGGCACAATCTTCCTATACTGTGATAGCTTCTTCTTCTTTACTGTGATAAATCTCTATGATTCACTGAGCTCATTTGAAAAGAAAAATCCAAGTGCTAGGTGAGCTAAAAAGAATCACAGAATATCACCTAATTATTTTAATGAATTGTTGGTGCTTGTCTGCAGCTGTGTGCATGATTCTGCCCTAAAAGAAATCACTCAACAAGCCATTGTGACATTGAGAGAAAACTCCAAAACACTACTACAACAGTGTGTTATGGTGGATTAAGCATTGTGGTTTGGGGCTGCTTTCCATCAACAAAAGGAAAAGAATTCCCACTTTTATTAAGTTAGGGGATTACTGTGGGTTGGGATGTCCTTCATCTGAAGCTGAGTAGGAATTGTGTTGTTCAGCAATAACTGCAAACACCAAAGCAAATCTATTAAAGAATGTGTTCAAACAAACAAAACCCACCTTTTGTAGCCAGCCAGAGGCAGGGATGAACCCAACACTCATGCTGTGAAATTACCTTGAAATAGTTACAGTAGATAGTGTTCTCCTTATATTGCAGAGCTGAAGCATTTCTGGTCCAAAATTCCTCTTGAACACTATGCAGCTATCTGCAGTTATTTAAACATTTTTGAGGCTGTTGCTAGCAGAGGAGCTTTGTCCTTATTAATGGTTTATTAAATCCAAGATTTCATTTACAAGCAATGGAAATGTTTAGTAGATGTACTAAATAAAGACAAAAAAGCACATTGATATTTGCCTAATAGACAGCAGCAACTCTCATCGTTCAGCCAGATTTTGGGCTGACAATGCAGATTTGGGTCTCAGCATAAAGGCTTACACAATTTATTGAATAACAGGGAGGCAGCACAAATTCTTTTTTTTTTCTTTTTTACATTTTTCCACTCATACACCACATATAATTTTTTTTTTTTTATTTCAAACCAATCTTTCAGCAGAATTTGACCTGTGCTTTGTCATCACGAATGAGAAACACTTTGTTGACTTGTTGGAGAACTGCATGGAAGAATGTCTAAGTAATTTAAGTTCCCTACACAAAAAAGCACTGAGAGCTGCTGAGGTATGTCCTCCTTACTTCCTGCAACATGTAGAACAAAGTCCAACCATTACATCCTCCAGACTAGCAATACTAGCCATAAATGCATACCATTAGCATAGCTAAAAGCATGGCTTACTGTCTGCTTTGGCCAGATTCCCTGCAGACAGGTTGCAGGAAAGTATGCAGAAAAGTAGAAACGTCTATTATTAGGAAATTGTCAAGCAGATGCTATACAACTCCTTTTATTACAATACATAGCTGAGCATCAACCCAGGCTTCACACAGGCCACACACTGCAATAATGGCAATGATGAATTCGAGCGTTAGCTTGAGTCAAATCCCACAGATGCAGCCTATCTGCTCAGCCAAATGAAACAAAGTGAGAAATCACTAATTGAGTTTTACAGCTTGACAAAGTGATAACGGTGACCTTGTACTCGAGTAAACAAACAGTACAGCAAGCATGCCCTGAGAGTGATCAAAGACTCACACGTACTGATGACTAATGTGTGCCATAACATGAATATGTGTACACTACAGAGAAGTTATTTTTGTTCTTTCTTTTTCTTTGTGTATGCTTAGTCACTGTTAAAAAACAAACAAACAAAAAAACAAAACAGAAACTTTCCACCACAAAATACCTTAAAAATGAAAAAACAGAAATCTCCTGTGTTGTAAAAAAAACAGAAATATTCTGGGTCCTGGGGTGCCAGAAAATTAGCGGAATAAAATGGAAATTTAGTTTTGTAAAAAAAACAAAAAAAACAATTATTGCAGCAGCTGAGGCAGCAGAAAATAGCATGATAAAATGAAAATCTTCTGTTCCCCCAGCCGACCCTGCTTAGTTTCTGAGATCAGACGTGCTCACAGTGATATGGTTGTAAATTGTTTTGACAGTTTACTAATCCTTGTAGATGTTATACTTATAAAAAAAAAACAAAGAATCTAAAAATTGCTGCCCCAAGTGGAGGAGTTTTACTATCTCGGGGTCTTGTTCACGAGTGAGGGGAAAAGGGAGCAGGAGATTGACAGATGGATTGGGGCTGTGGCTGTCGTGATGCAGACGCTGCTCTGGTCTGTTGTGGTGAAGAGAGAGCTGAGCGTAAAAGTGAAGCTGTTGATTTACCGGTTGATCTACGTCCCTACCCTCAGCTATGGTCATCAGCGGAAATGAGCTTCCTCCGGAGGGTGGCTGGGCTCTCCCTTAGAGATAGGGTTAGGAGTTCAGTTATTTGGGAGGGGATCAGAGTAGAGTATTCCACTACATCGAAAGAAGCCAGTTGAGATGGTTCAGGCATCTGACTAAGATGCCTCCTGGGTGCCTCTTGGTTGAGGTGTTCCAGGCATGTCCTACCAGGAGGAGGCCCCGGGGCAGATCCAAAAGACGCTGGAGAAATTATATATCTCGGCTGGTCTGGAAACACCTTGGTATTTCCCCAGATAAGCTGGAGCAGGTGGCTGGGGAGAGGGTTGTCTGGGTTTGTCTGCTTGGGCTGCTACCCCTGGGTAAGCAGAAGAAGATGGATGGATGGATGGATGGATGGATGGATGGATGGATGGATGGATAAAAATTATAATTTTTTTCCCATCATTTTTGTGGTGAAAACTTCCATAATGAAACAACATATCTGTTATTTAATGAACAAATCCATATAAAATTACATTTTTTGTTTACACTCAATGCATTAGTGTTAAAATATGTATTTACAGCACTAAACTAGAATTTAACAGTTTTATATATCTTTAAAATAAACATGACATGACAGTTTTTTGTGTAAAAAACAAACAAAAAAAAAACGTTTATGCACAGGTTAATTTTTTCATGTTAATTTACATTAGACATGTTAATTCACTGTTGCTGTTTTTGTAATTTCATTGGTATTTCGCCTGTTTAAAAATAACAGGAAAATTCTGTAAGATTTTTAGAAAAAAGACTAAATCTGAGTATAAAACCCTTCAGATTTTTTTACAGTGTTGCTGTAACTCTGCACATATACTAAACTCAATCATCCATGTAAGTTTTTCCATCCATCCATCCTCTTCCACTTATCCTGTTCAGGGTTACGGGGGGGCTGGAGCCTATCCCAGCTATCATAGGGCGAGAGGCAGGGTACACCCTGTACAGGTCGCCAGCCTGTCGCAGAGCTAACACAGAGAGACAAACAACCATTCACACTCATGGGCAATTTAGAGTGACCAATTAACCTAACCACAGTAAGTGCATGTCTTTGGACTGTGGGAGGAAACCGGAGTGCCCGGAAGAACCCACGCAGACACAGGGAGAACATAAAAACTCCACACAGCGAGAGGCCTGGGCCAAGGTGGAATCAAACCCAGGCCTTCTAGATGTTATTCCAGCTGTGAGGCAGCAGTGCTAACCACCACACCACCGTGCTGTCCCCATGTAAGTTTTTGAATTTGGAAAAAAATATTCCTTTGAGTTTAATAGTAAAATTGTAGCTTCAATGGCATGTATTTCTACCTTCCATGGAAATTCTTGTTGAGTAAACATAAATATTCTAGCATCAGTAACATAAAACTTTGCCTTCACACTTTTGGCGTCTCCCTTATTTCCTGCAGCATATTGATCTGCATAATTGGCTTGGCACAGATTGTATGCCAGATGCAGCAGTCCCATTTATCTGGGCTTGGGACTATCAGGAGTTGTACACCAGGGACCTTTTTGTTTGTTAGGTGAATGTACTAACCCCTACATCACGGAAACACATAGTGTTTTAGCACCAAATCACAACAGTCACCTCAAGTATTTATTCAGCATTCCTTAGCTACGGCTATAGTGGCATACATATCAATTTATTTTAATAATTTAGGGTTAATGCATTTACCTGACACAGAAAAGGTGCTGTTTCAAAATGAAGGAATTTTCTGTATTAATTTTTGTTACAATTTTTTTTCCATATTTTTTTAACCACACATTGAATTTGACCATCTACCATTTATTGAAAAAAACCTGTAAAAAAGAAAAGAAAAGAAAAGAAAAGAAAAGAAAAGAAAAGAAAAGAAAAGAAAAGAAAAGAAAAGAAAAGAGGCAATGTACCAGTAGAAAATTACCAGTACCACTTTGTTTTTGCACTCCCACTACCTGTTCCAAACCTGGATAAATGTGTGGATTGTGTCAGGAAAGGTTTCTGGTGTAAAAATCTGTGCTAGCCAAAACAATTTTATTATTAAGCAAAGAAGAAATCCAAGTTCCCTGAACACTTTTCTAAATGTAAATCCTAATAAAGTCAACAACAGTCATAAGTTAAGAAGACTCAAAAAGCTATAGAATGGTGTTGTCTTGACATTTTAAGTTTTCTCAACTTTATTTTGTTTTAATTTTTTTTACAGCATATTTACTGTACAGTATTAGTTTAGCTTTATTCTGACTGCAAGCTTCTGACAATTATAAGTACTCTGCACACACTTCTCTTCTGTTTTTTATGCTTGAATTGAAAATATGCAGAACAGGTGGTTAGAAATTGACTTAAAATACAGCAAGACAATACGTACAGGTCCTTCAGCAAATATATCATTTGCTGAAGTACGAGATGACATTGAAAAATGTCATCTCATACCTGTATCATCACAGGGTATGATGCAATAACCTGGATATATGTACAAGTTACTGTTACCACAATTCAAAACCTCTTCTACTCAGTGCTTCACAAGTTATCCAGAGTTTTTATGCAGAGTTTTGCAGACATGTCACTACCTGCTGTAGCTGTCTACTGCCAATTGAAGGCAGGATCCCAAACACGTGAAACAAATGGATATGAAGGCCACGCTTGTCTGTGTCTGTGCTGTTTTTTTCATTTTGCTATGGAAAAGACAATCTAATATTAAAAATAATAAATCAACCTCAGACAGCATTGTTATTGGAGGGCCTGTTAGATTAGCAGTCACTAGCACATGTGCTTACAAATGCATGTGTTCTTTATAGAGCTGTGGCTGTTCCCTTTACAGTTCAGGACAGTCTTTTATCCAAATTCCAGGGGTGATATGCTATCAGCTTTAGCTGGAGGACTACACTTCTGTGTTGGTTGAATTTCTATGTTTTGTTTTTTTTGTCTAGGTATACTGAGGAGATGTATGCAAACAACAAGAAAAAATACAGTTCACTAGTCAGGAAGTTGGTGTACTTCCTAGTATTCCTGTTAGTTTGTCACTCTTTTTCTTTTCCCTCTCTGTCTGCATCCCAACAATCTTGCCTTTTTTTTCTTACCACACTACTTCTTACTTTTTATCTATTCTGATGATTATTTCTGATGATTTCTCTTTGTACTTTCATGAACTTTCAACATGCTAACTAAGGCCTGTGGAGTCTGAGGTGTAGTGCTTTTTTCTTTTTTTCAGTTTGTCTGAGCATTGCATGGTTTGACATTGTGGTGAATTTGCTAGGACATCCACTTCTGTACTGGCAACTGTTTTAAATGTTTTCCACTTGTGAATAATCTTTCTCACTGTAGAAGTATTGTTTGGAAATGCCCTTATAATACTTCCCAGACTGATGTGCAGCAACAATTGCCTCTCCACGGTCATTACTGATATTTTCCTCAGTCTCAGAGTGCCTTTTTTTCCCCTTCCAGTCCCCTGACTCCAAATACAGTGTTTCTCCAGACACTTCGTTCAGTCTCTGCACATAATTGGGTTGTTCGGTTGCTTCCTGCATTTACTTGGTAACAGACTTATTGACTTAGTCTTATAAAAACAGCTGTTGACAGTTTGCACCACACGCCTTAAAAACTTGACATATAAAATAGAAATAACTGTCATCCACATTACCCTCTATCAGCGTGTGCAGGTGTCATGAATGAAACATTTGGTGCATGTGGTGGAAATCATGTGGCGCACACTACCATCAGCACTGAAATATATTATTGATACACTGTTGACCTGTGCAGTCCTTCTTGTGGATAGGAATGTGAATGTGTTTGCTCTTGTTTCTCTGCTCTTGTGTGACACTCATCCCCTTTTTCAGCATGTCAGGCTCTGTGTTAGAATAATGTTATGTGAAAGTTACATCTTAGAGACTCAGGTCCCACTGAGCTCTCAAATCCTTTGTCTGCTACACCTACACCAACCAGCCCCTACCTGTGCAAATCTGCACATGCCATCAAGCACTGTCCTTTGTCTCACCCACTGACACACACACACACACACACACACAACACACATGCACGTACACATACATAGAGCATGTTGTGTTCTGATAAAATGTTTTCATATTATCTGAAGCCATCTCACTGCTGTTACATTTTCACAAATTCTAATTTTAATGCTCTTATAGTTTGATCTTAAATAAATTTAGGCACTGATAATTTTATTGGATTTTTCATTTAGTAAAGTATTTTTAGGATTTCAGGACTCAGAGTTAATGACTCATGAGATTACATGAGATTACAGTAATAACTCAACTGCATTTACTACAGTAATAACTCAACTGCATTTACTACTCTTTATGAATGAAAGATCCAAAATCTGTGGTTAATCTTTCATAAGTTTCAGTTATTGGAGCTCTTAGTTAAATATTATGCTAAGAGTAGCTTTGTAGTACCTACAAAGAGTGTTTTGGGCAATTGTAGATTTCTGTATTTTATTGATTTTTCACCTGATTAATATTTGGATTATGATTGATTAGCTTTAAACATGTACATTTTCCAGTAATTATTTTTATCCAGTACATGCTGTGGGGAAACTTGATTACTGATGCAGGCAATGACCAAAAAATTTCTATGAACTTACACTATAGGGCAGGGCTGTGAAAAAGTAATCCCACGCTTCTTTATATTTTGCTTCCAAGGAGCAACATTTTCTTGTAATGTTCACTCATTTTCAGTCGAGCCTTTGTACCTGACCATTTTCATTGACTTTTTTGTTTTTGACCTATGAATCATTCAAGCATTCAAAAGGCGCCTAACTCAAGGTATGAACCACTGTTGTATCTACGCATAACACACAAGCTATCAACAAACCAATTTTAAAGGTGTCTTTGTTACGTTGTTGCGCTTTAGTAGTCTGTCACAAAGACACATAATTTTTTCCCCATTTCTTTAGCTGAATGTATGAAAAATGTCAAAGATAATACTTTTGCAGGCATTAAAATTGTATTTTTGCACCAACAGGGTGATTCTTAAAGTGCTTTTAGCCGAAAACTATGCATTGCAGTGTGTCCTTGAACAGTTTAAGGAAACTGGAAAAGTGGAAGACGAAAGAAGCGGCATGCATTAAAAACATATCTACAGCAGATGAACAATATCTGAAAATTGCATCCCTAAATATCAGCAAAAAATCCAGCTAGGACCTGTGACAGGACCTGAGAGATGCATCTGGGCCTTCAGTTGATCTGTCCACTGGGCACTGCAGTCTCAGTGGAAGGGTGGCTGTCAGAAAGCCATTCTTAAAGAAGGGAACACAAAAGAAAACAAGAACCTGACTGTAAATCAGGGTCTTGTGGAGTGATGTCCAAATTTTAAAGTTTTAGTTCAAATAATTTCCAATATCTATACTTTCAATATCTACCGCCATCTGTGCAGGCTCTGTCATGATTCGGGGCTGCGTTTCAGCCAGTGTTGTTGGGGATCCTGTCAAAATTTATGAAATTATGAACACAGAAAAGTAAATTAAGATTTCAATCCACCATTACCATCTGTTTGTGTTTGATTGGAAATGGCTTCAGTTTTCAGCATGACAATGATTCCAAACATACTGCCAATCCAGAAAAGGCATACCTGGATAGAAAAACACACAATGGAATGCTATCAGTCATGGATCGTCCTCCCCGGAGGCCAGACTTCAGCGTTATTGAAGCAGTGTGGGATCATCTTGACAGAGAACAGAACAAAAGGCAGTCAACATCCAAAGAAGAGCTTTGAATGCTCTTCAAGAATTTCTGAAGACTACTTGGAGAAATTACAAGAAAGCTGCCTCAGAGAGTTCAGGCTGTGTTGATGAATAAATGTGGCCATACCAAATATTGACTTTCAAGCTCTGTACAAACTGTTTTTTTTTGTTTTTTTTATGTTTGCACATTTCAGTAAGTTGCTGCATCTATTGCACACAGTCCCAGCAAAAAATATAAAGAAATGAAAATTTAATGAAGACTTTTGCACAGTACTGTATATCCAAGAAGACATCTACAATCAAGTGTTATTACTTTCTGTATTTCTAAAGTCTATGTAGGCTCACAATCTTTTCTTATTTTTTTCCATTAGTCTCCCTGTCTGCAGTCTCTTTATGATAAGGATTAGCCTTACCAGGAGCCATTTTATCATTTCCTATAATTGTATGTCAGCCCTTTCCACCACAATACTGCTGTTTTCCCTATGTCCCTGATACAACACTATAGTCCAACACTGTTTAACTCATTCACAAAACCCTAAGCATGAAGGTGGAAAGTCATCTTCATTTTTCCACAACACTGAGAAGTAATTATTGAAATTACATAATTACATTTTATGACAAAAATAAGCGCAATAAGACTTTATTCAAAAACGTATTTGGGAATTAAATTAGTGTCCACCAAATGGTAGCAGTTGGACTGTTGGAACATAGATACAGTCCAATAAAACCTAAAGGTAATTTTGTCATGGTCTACAGACTGTGCCTCTCCCTCATTAAATTTCTTTTTTTTTTCTTTACTTGTGTTATTGCTAGTGCCCTGTTTACACCCCCCACCCACCCCCCGTGGTTATCTGGGTCTGCTTTTTATCCTGCTGCCAATTCACAACTCTGATTCACCTACCAATCCTGCCTGCCCAAAGTGCTGGACTCTGTTCTCCACTAGAACCAGTGCAATAGTAATGCTTGTTCTTCATGCTTGTTCGTGCTTCATAATCCTGTGTTTATCTGTACCTCATGTCCTCTTCTTTTTTTGTTCTTAGTCTGCCAATCTTCTCCAGTACCTTCCCAGACTTTAGACAGCATTTCAGTCCCGTCAGTCCGTCCTACCCTTCACCTTCATCAGTCAACCTGCTGCGCTCACTCTGCCAGCAATTTGTCTGCTTGCCGCTCATCTGCTGGTCACATGCTGCCGTCAGACTGAGTTCCTTCATTGCTGAAAAGCTTTTGAACTGCTGCCAGCCTTGTCTGAGATCTGCATTTGGCTCCTAAAATTAAATGATCTTAACAAATTTATAGATATAAGAAATGGATAGCCTGAGATGTAAAACTAAAAACACTGCAGACTGGATGGCCCTGTAATATGCTGCTGAAATATCATTTCTATCAGTAAAATTGTTCAAAACGCTACAGTTTTTCATGTTTGAAGACCTTTTGTTACAAGAGTGGACAAAGTCAGTAGTACTTTTCAGATGGTAGCTACACACACAGGCTGACAAGGTTGGATACCTAGGCATTTACTGTGGGTACTGGATGAAAAGTAATAACTTCAGATTTCTGAATTGGTACTCCCATGTGATTACACAGTGTGACAGCTTGCTATTTACTCTGCATCCATAAAAGTCACGGGCACATGGGAGCTGAAGTTTAAAGTCATCAGTTATGGTTAGTTGCCTTTCTTTCTTTCTGCTTTGCTTTTTGACCCCTAAAATTTTCTATATCACCTATTTTTTTAAGTCCCTGCATATGTGCAATATGAACTTTCCCCCGTGCTCCCACCTTGAGGGCTTTTTACATTTTCTTATCCTAGACACAGAAAGTCGCAGATTATAGCTGACCTGTTTGCCAAGAAAGTAAAAGTCATGAATCAAAGTTTAAACCACAGAAATGCAGAGCATAGTGCTGAGTTTAGATGAAAGTCGGTTTGGTTATGTAGTCTCAGTCACAAGTTCTACACAAGCTCTTTTTTACATTGTACGTTGTGGCAGTGATTATGAGAGACACAGCAGTGTTGAGAAAATGCAATGAAAAATTTGAAAAGCAATCATAAACCACAGTGTGTACATAATAAGCAAGATTATACCACAGTGGTTTCATGTTGTCATATACAAATGATGTATACTAAATATACAACCAGTTTATAAAAGTTAATGCATTTTGAAAGGTACAATAAGGCGAGCAAATAAGATTTTATTTTGACAATACTCAACATAACTGTGAACTGAGTAAGTG
>JAMQGT020010062.1:0-67106 GCA_024447675.2 Pterophyllum scalare
AAACCCAGCTGACATCGTTGTTCATTTATTTGTCTGAATAATGGAATAAAGCCTCAGAGAAGCCATGTTTGTGAAGGTTTAAAGGAGGAAAAAAGGGAAGCGCTACATTTAAAGAGGCTTTTCACAGCGCTGATGAACACCTTCAACAATGAAACTGCTGCTGACATGAAAACATCTCAGATCTGTTTGCTTCCAACTGATGTTTGTTGACATCCTGTGGAAACAGCTGCTGTATGAACAATGTTCTTCTGATGAATAGATCAGGAACTACATCGGTTTTCTTGCATAAGGACACAACATTACATTATTATTATTATTAACAAAAGCCCTGCCCTAAGCCAATCATTTTAATAGAACAGCTCACTGCCTGGTGGCCACCACACACTGTTCAGAAATGCTGCATCTTGCACGGAGACAGAGGGAGGGTCAGCACTGTGATTACAGAGCTTTAAAACTGGACAGTATCCATGAGGCAAAGCCATCGGGGCCCACTGTGAAAGCCTTTCATCACTTGCTGATAAGCAGCTAATGCTTTGAACAATAAGCAGCCCTCTTACATGTGACATATTCTCCTCAGTGAGCGTATAATACCCTCATCACTGCGACACGCTCTGAGAGCGCTGACATACGTCAAAGCAGGAGGACATTTTTCACATGCTGCTGTGGACGAACGGCTCGGGCGTGTTGGCGGCGGCTGAGCTGACTGGAAGCTTTCTGAAGGTCTTTGTGACCAGAGCTGTGACGCACACACGAGTTCCCCAGAGGCTGAGCGTGGAATTTGAGTCGAGGGATAGACTGGGGGGATTCCACACAATCACAGTCACACCAACAACATCTCACAGAAAGGTCATCAAAGCCAAACTTGCAACGAGCAGCAGAACGCACATCGAGGCCAAAACGTGTCATTCCCTGAACGCTCGTCGCTCAAAGCAAACACACGTAGTTCTTATAAAGTATGCAAACAATATGATGCTGCCTCCGGCCTGGTTTCCTTTTCTTTGAGCTTGGTTTTAAATTTAAATTTTGACAGTTTCAGGCTGGATTATTTACAGAAAACTGCTTACAGTTTATCTTATATTTGGATACGTTTCTGTTAAACTGCAACTGCAAGATGAGAAAACAATCAGCTGAATGTCAGCCTCGATGGAGACTCACTCAGGTTATCGAATACTTTAGATGACGACTGTGTGATCCTCTGTAGGCTCATTCTTTGATTAACGATTAATTCTGAAATCTGACAGACTCACTGAAACACTGCTGGATGCTGCAGGTGGATCTCCAGCCACTCCAAATCCTGCTGTCTGCTGTTAAAGGCAGCCTCAGCAGCACCTGTGCTCATATCAGCTCCACTTACTCTAAATAAAAGCTATTCGTTCACATGCAGAGGTAACTCAGGATGGAAATCCAGAAGCCGATCCTGGGAAATTCAGGGTTATTATTTTCTTTTATCAGTACTGCCATGTTTTTAGTTGCAATTCTTTGTCTTTTACTTTGTTTCTACAGCGTTCAAAGTCACAGATACCAAAAACTGCAGGTTTCATCTTCCCCACATGGAAAACTAATCAGGAATCAATAAGAGACTGATATAGAATCATTAAAATCCTATTAGGATCCATCCAAAGTAAAAATGTAAACCCCAATTCCACATGAGGAAATGAAAAATCCTCCAATTCTGTGTTTGACATAAAAAAGTTCAAATCTGTGGTTAAAAATTCTCCTCCCACACACAAAAATCAGCAATCAATATGATTTTTTAAATGTATCCCCCCACCCCCAGAGACAACATGCCTCCAAAATAAAGTCCAAGTGCAGACTTTCCGCAGTGATCAGAATCAGCCCCTCAGGCCGAGAGCTCATAAATGCTGCACGTCTTAAATTCAGGCCTCAGCTGAGGACGCGGAGCAGAAGCTGAAAACAGCCTTGTGTTGTGGCGCTGAGGGAGCACAGGGCTCTGAAGGGCACAAACACGTTTTTGAGCACAAGAGTTTCAGCCTTTCATGCAGACTTTGTTCCTGCTCATGTGAAAGTTTGCTGCAGATCTAGAAAAGCACAGTAAGGCCATCCATCCTCATTTTTAAAGGGAAGAGCATCATTTTCTCCCTCTGACCCTGATACAGTAATCTACAGTATGATAACTTTCCATAACACGGCTCAGGTGTTTTCATACTCTTGTAATACTGGTGCTGCAGGCTGGCTTTCCAAGAACTGTAATGTCCCATTGTAGCTCTCTCAGATACTTTGCCGGATATGTTCCCAGCACGCTTTTTCTCAGAAGTATCGCCATGATCTCACTGTTTTCTCCTCTTTAAAGGATTCAAACTGCTGATTTAAACACCTGTTTACCGGCCGTGTATTTGCACACTGAACTCTGCCCACATTTAAAGCTGCCCAGTGTTCTTTCCCAGCCTCTCGCCTCCTGTTTACAGCGGTCACCGCTCAGGTTAATGGCCTGGAAGTCCCAGCTTACCATCTGGCGTTAGCAGCAATGTGGACACAGCAGAACGAACCAGGATTATTCATGTCATCTCTCTGCCGACACTCACCTGGCCTCGGATCTGAAGCGCTGCTTCTTTGTTTTTCTTTCTTTCTTCCTTCAAAGTCAATAATCCCACGCGCAGACTCAGTGCAAAAAGTTTCAGCCCGGATTATGGAAGCGTTCAGCCGCGCGGGGCTGAAGCGCACTGAGGGAGACGCGCTCAGTCATCTGCTGTCGGGCCCGCTGGGCAGGTCTGCGCGCCGCTTCGCGATGTTTGGACAAGGCAACAGCGCCTCCTGTCGGCGGCTCCGGTGACCTTTCATCAATGACATCATATTGTAGGTCATATAGCGCAAATTCATCCGATCCTGGCTGTGATGCACCTGCACAGGTGAGGTATGCTTCAGAAACAGCCACACTGCCATAAATATATTTCCAGTATGAAGTGCTGCCATATTTGACTGATGCTTATCTCTGCAGCACCCCGCATGTACCTCAGCAGCAGCAGCAGTAACAGTAGTAGGAGGAGGAGGTGGAGGAGTAGGAGTGGTATGTGTTGCGTGATCTCACTTTCTGTGCTGCATCTAAAAATCTGAATATGCAGCTCATGTTTAATGTGGCTCCATGCCATTGTCTGTAAACAGGTGAGTCAGCAGGTATTTGGACCTTTGTGTTTGTACTCTTCTTTCAGCTCGGAGCCTCAGCTCTGTCTGCACAAACATCTTTAAATACAAATTAAAAATTGTGTTAAATTATTAAGAAATGTGACAGGAAATCTACGAGAATTTAACCGGAGTTAATAATCAGTCAGACTCACTTCCGGACTGGCTTCCTGTTTTAACAGGAGGAAGTTTGGATGAAGTGGAAACAGGCACTGAAATAACCTGCATGTTCCTGAGAAACAATAAATTACATTTATTTTATAAAAGTGTAATTTTTTTTTATCCGTGTCATAAATTGTTTAAAAATTTTCTCTCCTAATTGCAGATACTTAGGAGACGATTTCCAAAAGACAAAAATGGCACATTCTGGCCCGACTGGTGTTTACGGTACTTCTGATCAACGATAACTTGCAGCTCACAGGAGTAATCTGTAATAAAATAAAGGATATATTATGAAAGTGCCAAATCTTAACCTTAGAGCAGCCCTTTGAGCACACAGTGCTTTAGAGGTTCAGGGCTTTGAAAGAAACTGGACGGATGCACTGAGGCGCTCATCATGACTGCAGCTTTCAGTCTGGCTTCCTGGGGGATCCCTCTGCCTTCGTGCTGTTCTTCAGCAGCTCAGATAACTGAGCTGAGAACCTTCCACCTCCAAACCCTGAACACTTAAAGCTTCCTTGTTGCTTTGGGCGAATGCTCAGGATCGTTTTCCCTCTGAAGAAACGAGTTTTGATGCAGTGACTTAATTAGCGCATGGAAGGCTCCTGCATACCTCTGTATTCATTATGCTGCAGCGACAAACATCAATAACTGCCACATACATTCAAGACATACCGGAAGCACTGCTGTGTTTGATCAGTGAGATACAAATCAGATACATTTACATGCATGTCTCAATCAGGGTGTCAGACTCAGAGAGCTTCATCTACTGGGTGGACCAATAAAACAACTAAAAACCAAAACATGAAAAACTCCAGATTGTCCCCATTTCTTCTGGTATTAGAGGTTTTAGTACATTTTGAAAACATTCACATTTAATAAGCCATCCTGCAGGTGAGCAGAAGAACTCTAAAAACTGCTCCAACACTTCAGTTTGCGCACTTTAAAGAAACGCCGCTGTGCATCAAAGTGAAAGACACATCAGCATAGCTCCTCCGGCTTTAACTACAATCAAGGAAATCCACGTGCAGAGTTACAGCAGTGCCTGCACTTTGTTCCCTAGATGGAAGACAGGACAGTCCGTCCACTGTAAGCAAACAGGACATTTTCAGGTATATAATCAACTATTAGCTGTAAAAAAAAAAACACCTAATTTTCTTTTGGTTCCTCTGGCAGCCTGTGGGTGACGTGTTTCTGGCTTAGAAGGCTATGAAAATGATCCAGAAATGAACAGTTCAGACTCATGATGTGAGCTATCCTTGAGGACATTAAGGAAATTTATGCCCTCCTTCTTTGCAACTTTCATATTTTTCAAAGTCACCCAGTGGCCACATGAGCCTGTTCTGGCCCGCGGACCACACGTTTGCCACCTCCGGTCACTGCTTCATGCTCCACCTCAGTCTGAACCACAGCTCATCTGCGCACAAAGTAACAAGCCCAGAAAATCCATCGGCAAGGTGAGCAAAAATGTTTGAAGTTGGGTACTGTGTGTCATTAAAAAAATTTAATGCGTCGCCTTTTTTTTCACTGTTCATATGAAAGAATTCAGATGAAGGCTGAATCCTGCTGTTTCAGATCAGACGCAGGAACAAATGAAGCTCAAAGGCTGAACAATCGTGAGGAAATAAAGGATTTAACCAAAGGTTTAGATTTATTTTTGCAGTTCTCAAAGATAATCTGCTGCAAGTTTAAGGAAACGAGTCTTCATTACAGGAGGTTGTAACAACATAGTGACATGCAGGGGGGTCACAGGTCAACACGTTTCCCGTCAGACCATGTAGCTGATGTCTGTTAGATAACAATAACAACAGATAACATTTAAAATATGCAGCGTTGGGGCCTCTAATCTAACTTTGCATATTCCAGCCTTCCACATATTTCCTTATACTGCAGCTTCCTGTAGCTTTCCCAGCCCGTTCACTTTCCTTCTTAAATGTTACAGCACTGGCTCACTTGCACATCTAGCAGTGTAGAAGATTCAGACAAACGGCAGCAAATTAAAGGATAACACAACAAAAACTAAAGCAAGCCCGGCAGTTACTCCTCAGCCACCTTCCCGGTGATCCTGTAGACCTCCGTGGGCCCCTGCGCTCCACACGTCAGCTGCGTCTCGTGGCTTTCTGGCTTTTCTGTCATATCTGTAACACAATCGCAGACAAACAGCCCCAGCATATTTACAAAGCAAATATCTCTTACCATCCGTTCACCAACAGCAGACCTGTTACACACCTGTGTGCGGAGTGTCCCCTGACTCGCTCCGCCTCTGCTTGTGCGACGGGGCGTAGAGGAAGATGATGGTGAAGACGTACAGGTTCCACATGCCGTAGATTCCCGTGAGGAAGGCACTGTGGACTTGGAGAGTGAAACCTCCCCAGCGCCAGTGACCCTCACTGACCTGTGTTAACAAATACGAATGTTTGAGATGAGACACGTTCAAATAACAAGATCATTAAAGATCATTAAGTTAAAGTTAAAGATCATTAAGGTGAAAACTTACTTGATTTAAGATGAAGAAGACGACGGTCACAGCAGCACATGTGAGAGTCACCAGCATCAAAAACCTAAACCTGAAAATAATACCCTGGGGAAAAAAACAATAAACAGGCAGAAATACCAGATAATCTAGTTTATATAAGTTTTTCCTTTTAGCCAAATTTACAGCTTTGTCTTCTGTGATTCAGATACCAAATCAAACCTTATAGCGCAGTCTCCGAGCCTCTGGCATTGTAGGAAGCTGCTGCATTTTCCCACCAATGGTTCTGAGCACACAGCACACCATACGGCACAGGGAGAGGAAATACAGGCAAACAGAAATCCCTGCCACAAAGATGAAGGCAATATGTGGCTTCAGCTAAGGAGAAAAGCTCGGATGGTAATGACAGCCCCGCAGCTACATTACTTTATATAATAAAGTACTAGATATCCGAAGGATACTGCAGCCTTACTCCTGGATTCTGATGCCCACACGCTGTAGAAAGGATTGCTCAAATGAACCCCCCTTAAGTAAGAGAGAAAACAAATTACTTTCAAACAGTCCACACTGACAGCACACAAGAAAACCAGGAGCAAAAATCCTCGTTTACCTTTCACTCAGGTCAAATATGAGAAGAACAGATGATCCAAACACCACGAGCCCAACCTGCCACCGATACGCTGAGAGCCGATTCCTCTGACGCTGGTCCTGGTGCATTCATGGAAGGAAGGAAGAGCAATAACTGGCAGAAAAGTGCAGAGAAAAGTACAGCAACGAGCAACAAAGACCTGCTAACCATGAGGTGTTCACCACAGAAGATGATCCAGAAGCAGAAGAGTGTAGAGTAGAAGGCACCCTGCTGGGCGTCCTCAAACAGCAACATCCACGTCCACTCAAAGCCCATCGACAGCCACTCCACCGGCAAGTTCAGGAAGGTCACGGAGAGGCCCAGAGCAAAAATCACCCTGAACAGGGCAAACACATCAGTGAAAGAAGCTCTTACATCCGCTCTAAAAGACAGATAACTCCTTCCGCTCTACTGCCGGTGGAGCACCGACCGAGCTCTAGGCCATCAAGCAGCGTTCAGGTCCTCTGCTTGGAAATGCTACGCAGACGCACTTTGGACCTCTGAGAAGCAAACTCTTAAAAGTCTGCCTGCAGGCTCGCCAATGATTTAAAGTTCTCACTGAGTCTGAAAGAGCAAAGTGCTCCTGATGGGGGGGGGCTGTGCTGGATGACTTCACTCTGCCTTTCTGCAATAAAGAACCCTCCACCCTCCACCCCAAACTGCTCGATAATGACTACTACTACTATTACTATTATTATTAAGACATTTTGTAGTAAACCTGCCTCTTCTTATTGAACTTTTTAAGCACACCTGTTAACCCCCAGAGGTGCCCCTTGCAGCCCTGCAGGGAAATAAATACAAAGGACAAAAAATACAAGTGCAAAACATAAAATGATCATTTTTTTAAAAAATGATTTCAATTAAATTCATTATGCTATTAAATTTATAATTACACTTATTTTTTACATTGGTATTTAAAGTCCATTCCATCTCAAAGCGATAGTTTTGTTCCATGAAGGCTGTCACTTCTTACAACAAGCTGGCCAAAACATACTTTTCCAAAAGGACTGGAGTTCTGGCCATGAGCCTGATCCTGTCCCAGTACCAGACTGTAGCCACCAACATCCAGGGACTGAACACCGTCTTCATGCTGACCCACACTTTGGTGAAGCCTCCGTTCTGGTGGATGCCCTGAGGAAGAGGAGGACCGTCAGAGGATCTGGAATCGAATTCAAACGTAGTTCAAGTGTAAGAGTTGCACTCACCACCACGTGGATGTCCTTTATTTCTCCGATGCCCACGTTCACCGTGTCATTCACAGGCAAGCGCAGGTTGATTAAGAAATATTTGTGGGCGACACTCCCCAGCTCCATGAGGGGTATGGGGTCGCAGTGATAAGAGCGCCCTTCGTTTTCACGAGTCTGAAACAGCACTGAGTTTACCGAGCGCACAACTGTGATGCCGAGTTATTTCTATGTGGAACACGGACTCGTGCAGGTTTACCTTGGGCACTGCAAATGTGCACCTGAGCGGCCTTTGCTCCACCGAGTGAAATTTTGAGGTCCACTCAGACATCATGTCATCCCTGAATGCCAGGCGAGCATCAATAGTGACGACCACATCGTCTTCTACACACACAGACACACACACACAAACATGCTGCATTTATGAGAAATACACTGTTTACATTTCTGACAAAGACAAAGCAGACATCTGACCGATCTGATTTTGCATTTTGAATGCGATGTCAAACTGCAGCACAGCCAGCATGTACTGAAACCAGGGGCTCATCTCCTTGTTGGGCAGCGGTACGTGCACAGCAAAAACAACGTCGTTGGCATCCAGCGTTTTAGCCAAAGGTTCGTCAAAGCTGCGGACCTGCTGGCACCGATTCGAGCCCCACGGCACGAGCCAAGCGCGCGTCCTCTGGCGATCGATGCATTTGGTGGCCAAGTAGCGGACGGCAGCGGTAGGACTGGGAGCTGCGGCAAAGGAAGTCAGATATCTTACTTTGAAGAGAGACTAAAGCGTATTCATTTTAAAGCACTGGGAATGCTGTTTTTCACCAAGATAAAACACAGAACATGAATTAGACTTAATCTGGTTAAACTTTAAATTACTGAGGCATTTACAGTGATGGTGAGCAGCAGAAAAGGATACTAACAATTAATTAAATGTTAATTTATATGCAAGATGAAAAACTGTTCAGTGGGTATGGAAAGAAGCTGGTTTGTAATCACAAATTTAATCAACAGTTAATTTTTTGTCAAGTGGGCATAAACAGCAGATCTCCGAGCCCAGTGCAAACCTGAATGTGGGACTTCTGCAGGAACAGTCAGCCTGTAATTCTCTGATTTTAGGCTGCAGTTATCAGTACCTGAAGCTGCTCACTGGCTCCTGGTGAGGATTAAAATGTAGCTATGTGAGCACCTTAGGGAATGAGAAAAGTTACACTGTAATTATACCGGGTACTTTTGGAGTATTAAAAAAAAAAAAAAAAGGAGACACAAATTACTCTCATTCCTTAAAAATAATTAGTAATTAATTTGTTTATTCCGTTTGTTCTCTTGCTCTGCTGTACCTTCACTTTTGGTAAAGGACAAGTTAGTGCTGTGGTATTAACTGCTGCAGGACTCACCGACAGCCAACGGACACCAAATTTGAAGGGAAGTTAGTTCAACTTCTGAAAAAATTTGATACATAAATCTTGACTTATTAAAAATAATTATATTTATATATATATATATATATATATATATATATATATATATATATATATATATATATATATATATATATATGTATACATATATATATATATATATATTCTGTAATTGTCATAATACCAGATGTGTGTAAAACGGAAACCTGAAGACAACTGCAGCCTTTACATCTCACTATGCAGACTAACAAATTCATGCGATATGCATTCAGCGATGGTTTGAAAATGGTGAGCACATCATGAGAACATTGAAGGAACGTTGGTGGCTGAGCAGAACATGCAGTACAATAATGTATTAACCTGATCTAAGTGCACATGACAAAGATGCAACAATACAAATCATCTGAGCAGTTATTAAATTAAAAATTACGCAAAAAAAAAGCGTCTACTTACAAATTAATGCTCCAACCATGATGGAACAAATTTGGAAAAGGAGAACGAAACACACAAATAAAACCAGTTTTCTGGTGCTCATGTTCTCTATGATTGCTCCTGCCATTTGTAGGAGATCTTGGGGTAAAAAGCGTAAAGAGAAAGCTGAGTGCTCCCCTGCAGCTCGTCTACTCGCTCACACACATCTGACTGTCCTAAAAGATACACCAGGGTCAAACAGAGCATGTGCAGAGGGGACGGGAGGTGGAAGCAAAAAGGAACGGAGAACATTTGTCTATAAAACACGATTCCTTTATTGCTTAAAGAATACAACTTTGTAGAATAGGCAAGTGAATGTATCACAACTAGGTTACTTATCTTTACACTGAGGACTGACCACAGTCACAATGCAAATGTTTGATACTGCACCCAAGGAAAAGGGAAATAACAAATCTGGCCTGGATATCAAAGCGTCTTACAAAGTTATAGGTTAATAATCCCCAACATTGTCCACACTGATCTGGAGTCAGCAATGAGAATCACAGTAGCACCTACACCTTTAAAAAAAGAAAGATTCTGGGCTGTTAGTCTATCTTTGGTTCTATGAGACAAAAATATTCAGTTTCTCAAAGGTGCAGCTAATAACCAATACTGTGTGTGGTTCAAGGCAGAAGGAAAATGCAACATAAAGTATAAGAATAAGCTAAAACAAAAACATATTTTTTCCTCATTTAACAATATTCACAACCCCTCAATCCATCCACAAATAAACCCAGAGGAGGGGAAAGAAAGCGGCAGTCAAACACCAAGAAAAGAGGAACTGCTCTGGAGTCATCAGGAGCGGCTTTCCTACACCGCTCGCTGCGATCTAGCATTATGGTTGACAGAAACAAGCTAGCTGGTGCAGTACCTGAAAGAGCAAACACCTGCTGCACTATCACCAAAATTCACTGAAATGTGCCTTCAGTGCGTCCACAAATCTACAAATTACTCACAACATAACATCAAGACATAATTAAACAGAAGCAACCTAAAAGAAAAAAAAATGAGGGGGGAGATGAGAATAATCAAAACTTCATTAACAGCTTTTCAATCCAAATGAATTTCAGGTTCTGGTATCTGAACATGGTGACATCCCCCTCCATCTCCATCCTCAATACCAAATGTGCATTTTCCTTGTGTTGCAGATGTGCACCAGCGGTCAAACACATCTCACGTCTCTGTCGTTGACAGCACTGGGAGGTTTGTGCGCCAGCGCTGTCCCGGAAAGGGATTCGGACAAACTGAACACTGTCCTGGGATCACATGTCATCCTCCTCGTCTTCATCCTGAGAGGAACCGGCCTGTTGGGCGGCGGTGGCAGATGCTGCCGCCATCTGTGCCTGCTGGGCGGCCTGCTGCATCTGCAACCACTCCTGGTGAGCGAGCTCTGCCTGCTGCTGCCGCGCCTTCACAAACACGAGAGACACAAAACAGGCAAATGACGATTATATCAGGCAATTAGAGAGGCTCATCGTGGAGACAGCTGATGTTTAATTAGAACTCAAATATCACAAGCCCTTTTCCTTGTATACTTGTCATTATGTGTATTGAGCATCAGAAAATAACGTTTCCGCATCAAATTTCCATGACTGAATTGTACTTTGTTTCTGCGATGAAACTGAGTTACTAACTAGGACAGCACGGCTCAAAGCTACAATGTGTGAAATAATGGAAATGACCACTATTTAATGGATTTATTCTAAATTTATGAGAATGTATCAATTTGTTGAAAGATGTAATTGCACACTAATCTATGCATATTTCTGAGTACAATATGACCGCACCTTTAACTACTGTATTATGCATTATCATGTTTATTATCCATCCAGATGTTTTAAATCAAAAATGGGCTTCCTGCATTTTTCCCAAAGCATTTCCCGCAGAACTGAGTACAAAAAAAAGATTACTCGCAGTTCGAATAGACCTGCGTCACCGAAGCTTGCACAGTTCTTCTCTTTAATTGTTTTTTGTTTTTTTTATAGCAGGGTTGGACTGCAATAAATTAACTCTGCTTCAGTCCCATTGTTTCTGTGGGCACTGAAAGAAGTGTACAATTATTTCCAGCACTTAGTCATACATTCATGAACAGTTATGTTCAGCGGGACATTTTTTGGTGGCCTATGGGTTATTTGGGCCTGCAATGAATTTGAGCAACAATATCATGAAAGCAAGAGCGTGCTGATGGACCTCTCAGACCACTCCCGCCTAGTTCTATTTATTTAAGCCACTTTATTATATCCCAGCTGTGTTTTAAACTTAATTTTTAACTGCTGCAACAAAGAAATTTCCAAACTTTTGGGGGTGAATAAAGCATATCTTATCTTAAAAAATATCCAGTTGTTCTTTATACCTTTTGTAGTTACTCCTACCCTCTCTCCACATCCACACATTCTTGTACTGAGTATAATTCATGTGCCAAATAAGAAAAAAAACCCATCCAGATAAAATAAGTTTCAATTTAACAATATCATTAAAGCTTAAATCTGACATGGTGAAAGCCCTAAATGCCTCATGGGTTAGACTAAGTGACCTGGGATTGAGTCAAATTCCTGGCTTCAATTACTGTTCATCCAGAACTTCAAACATAAGTTGTATTTCTTTCAGAATCACACCTTTGCAAACAGTTCTTGCTGTTGCCTGAGCAGCTCTTCTTCAGGGATGCCCAGGTTCTCCAGTCTCGAGCTGGCCTTCCTTCTCTTCAAAGCTACAGTTTTGCACTCCTGCAGGACGTCTTTCACCTCCGTGATGTACGATGCGAAACCGAGGCTCTCGAGGGCTGCGGTGCGAAAGCAAGAGGTGAAAGTGTTTTACTTACTCTCTGTGGTTTAAGGCTCACTATTGGGCGACACACATGCACACGCCTGCTAAGACAGAAGGAACACACAGCCGCACTCACCGTTGATGACATGCTCAGGGGAAATGGTCTTCTTGTCGGACTTGTTGCATATTTCGTTGGCTTCCGAGGATATGAGGTGGATGAACTCTGTGCAGCAGTTAACCACAAGCTCCCTAGCGTCGTTGGCCACCCGCACGTTGGGGAGCGTTTCTTTAATCATCTTGTTGATAGCTGCTCTAGGGATGGTGAGGTCGTCGTCGTTTCCAGAGGAAGAAGCCATCGTGGCAGACGAATGGACACAAACCAGAAAGAGAAACTGAAAGTCCGGCTCTCGAATGACGGAAGACTGAGGGAAACCGTCACCAGGCCTTCTTGGGTCAGCTGAGCTAAACTATAACGGCCAGGTCAAGATAACGTCAACAGAGTTAAATGTCATGAAGCAATGCGACGTTTCCTCTAAGTTAGCCGACTAGTTAAGCTAGTAGCTAATAGTTAAGCGTTTTCGCAGAGCGATGCCTCTGTGCGGAACGTGACAGAAAATAAACTGTCTAAAAATGCCGAAGCACACAAAAAAAGAAAAGACGAAACCTTAATACTGTGGGGAAAGTGCTTCGCTAGCTAGCTGCCAAGCTAGCTAGTAGCTGTGGTCCCTGTCGCGAGAAAGCCGCAGCGCAGAAGGCAGCAGAGAGCGAGCAGCATGGCTAACGCTAGGCTAACAATGAAGAGCCTCCCTCAGGGAGCTGCATCGACACAGAAGCGGGAGAAAACTGCCACAACACTGCCGGCTGCTCTACCGTACATGGACAGATGACCCGAACATTTTAAATAAACAAAAACATCGTTTAAATCATTTTATAATTTTGAAATCTGGGCAACATTAGCTTAAATCTAGCCGGACGTAACGTCAAACAAAGAGGCGGATACCGTTCTTCTTCGTTGGTGTCTAAAGCCAGTCGAATCCCATTGAGTTGCATTGCTGCGGCCTTCTGGCAGTAATTGTTCATTATTGCCTTTACAAGATACTCTGAGTTTTTGGATTTAATCTAGCTGCCGAAAAACACAGACATCAAACAAATAACTTATTTATTTTCTTATATTTTAGGCTTCGTACTGATATTTCCATTTTCTATATATTTTAATGGTGGCTGCATCCGTATTTTCTATACCGTCAGTAGACAGCAACACATATTCACCTGCCCTTCCAAATATTTCAGACCCTTTCATTTGTTCAGTTCAATTCAATTTTATTTACATAGTGCTAAATCACAGCAAATAGTTCTCTCAAGACCCTTCATATTGTAAAGTAAGAACCATACAAAAATGACAGTTAAAGTGAACCCCTAAGAAAGCACTTGGCGACAGTGGGAAGGAAAACCTCCCTTTTAACAGGAAGAAACCTTCAGCAGAACCAGGCTCTGGGAGGGGCAGTCATTTGCCATGACTGGTTGGGGATGAGGGTGTCTGTCTCCCGAATCCACGCTGGGAGTTGGTTCCACAGAAGAGGGGCCTGAAAGCTGAAGGCTCTGCCTCCCATTCTATTCTTAAGTATCCTAGGAACCACAAGTAAGCCAGCAGTCTGAGAGCGAAGTGCTCTATTGGGGTGATATGTGAGGAGAAGAATTTTAAATTAAAAATTTTAAAGGCCAGTATGGGAGAAATCTGCTCTCTCGTTCTAGTCCCTGTCAGTACTCTAGCTGCAGCATTTTGGATCAGCTGAAGGCTTTTGAGGGAGCTTTTAGAACAGCCTGATTATAATGAATTACAATAGTCCAGGCTTGAAGTAATAAATGCATGTATTAGCTTTTCATCATCACTCTGATAAAGGATGTTTCTAATTTTAGTAATATTAAGTACCCGGTTAGACGCCATATTTCTAAGGTTTGTAGGGCTGAGTACGATAACTCCAGTTTGATCTGAATCATTTGTTATCCGATGGAAAAAAAGAAGGGGGCAATCCATGATTGATTGTGAGTATTTCTATAGATGCTGCAGTGTGTGCTGAAAAATGAAACTGCTGACAATCAGGTGCTTTCCAAATGGTGTTGCATGTTGGATCAAAATCTGTTGGTACTTCTCCGCATTCATAAATCCATCGATTTTGATAAGATCTCCAGCACCACTGGCTGAAATGCAGCCCCAAACCAAATGACAGAGTCTCTGTCATGTTTACAGATGGCTGCAGGCACTCGCTGTCACACCTCTCTCCTGACCTCCGTACACATTGGCAACAATTTGAACCAAAAACCCTCCACTGAGACCATTTCTGATGAGGCTTCAGTGGACAGCAGATGGATCAGCTGAAGGTCCAGATACAGCTCTCAGGTCCTGTGTCAGGTCTTTACTGGATTTTTTTCTTCCTGTTTCTTAAGGACATGACTTTCGGATACTGTTCATCTACTGTAGAGAGATTTTAGGCCTCCCACTTCTTCTTTTGTCTTCCACGTTTTCAGCTAATAGCTCACTAGGAATCACCTTGCTGGTGCAACAAGCTGCGTTATCTTTGGTATTTCACATCGATTCGACTAAAGAAATGGAAACAAATTATGTGCTTTTGTCACAAATGCTGGTTCATCCATTGAGTTAGGTGCCTTTTATATGTTTGATTGTTTTATAGGTCAGTGTTAAGTAACTTAAAAAACAAAGGAAAAGAAAATATTTCACCTGAAAATGATCAGGTACAAGTAATGTAACTCTAACCCGGTGCCTGATTTTTCCTTTGAATACATGTCCACCATAGATACAGAAAACAAACTTTATTAGCCTAATGTGTCACTACCTCAAATGAAAACTAACAGCATACACACAAATGATCCCAATTTCTCTACTGACCCCAGACTGATAGCTGACAGTCGCCTCTACTGCCCCTGTT
Organism: Pterophyllum scalare; assembly: GCA_024447675.2. Taxonomy (NCBI): domain Eukaryota; kingdom Metazoa; phylum Chordata; class Actinopteri; order Cichliformes; family Cichlidae; genus Pterophyllum; species Pterophyllum scalare. Next base: position 15,180 of record JAMQGT020010062.1, read on the forward strand.
GCCTCTTTTAGTGGATCTTTGTACCCCTCTGCAGACACAGTAATTTATGCCGCTGCTTCTGTAATGATGCTCGGTTTTATTTGAGTCAATATTCAGCAGCATCCAGACAGACTGGCCTCACGGGTGCGCCTAATGTTTGTTTTCTGCCACCTACTGTCCACTCAGAGAATAACAGCTTGAATTTGATTCTTTTCCCGTGCTTTCAGAATAAATACTGTCAATATCCTAAAAAATAAAAGTTTTCTCTTGATAAAGTCCATGTGGTGTGAGGCTCAGACCACAACAGACATATTCCACACTAAGCCACGAGTACATACTTTAGATAATCCAGTGGATTATCACCACCAGATTTACTTTGATTTAATGTTGCTGTTTATAGCTTTGCTTATGTCTCAGATCACGTAATGGTCGGAGGCTTGTCGACTTAACGTGCAGTTATGTTGCTGGGTGTGGCTTAAGCCTGCAGGAGCTTCCTGCCACGTGTAACAAGAGGCTGCACGGTCACTGCTTTTCATATGCTTCTTTATTTCAGCTCATAATTACAAAGGGGGAGAAAGAAAATACAGCTAAATGTGCCTATGTCACAGAAATCACAAAGACATGACATGCACTCAGTTGCTCTTATCTAAGCTAAAACTCTTTCTGCTCCTCCAGCGCAAAAGCTTGAGGAAGTTCAGGCTGGTAGTGAAAACCTTGTCGTGTTCAAACACCATTTTGTAAAATGTTTCAATTGGGAGGTCACCACCGGGGTCGGCGTATTTGAGTGTGGTCATAGGGGTGTAAAGAGTGTTTGTCTGGTGACGGAAGGGCGGATTGTCCATGGTGATGATCTTGAAGGTGTGCTAGGAGGAAAAATAAGTCACAGTATAGTTTATTGTTCTCGCATTGTGTTAAAGGTTAAAGGTGAAGTATGTCTGCTGAATAATACCTCTGCTACGTCCTCAGGAACCTGCCCGAGGGTTTCGAAGATCTGTTTGTAGCTCTTCAAGTAGATGTTTGTGAACATGTCAGCAGTCACTTTGTCTGCTTTGCTGAGATCAATCTTCAGGCCCTCCTCATAAACCTTACGCTCAAACTCTGTAATCACCGGACCCGGCTCTATCAGGGTGATGCTGGAGAAGAAAGAGAAGCACAATAAAACAGAGACACAGCCCTTCCAATAGGAAACTCAAATCCAGAGTGCAAAGGTGAAAGGTAATGGAAACTTTAGAAACCACCCTGAATATATTTCATATTCAGTTACTATTCGATACTTTTGTTAAAACATGCCAGGTGTGTTAGCATAGTTTCCTGCATAAAGGGGTGGGTGTTATTGTGCAATATGACTGCAGAGATGTCCCGGATACAACGGCTGCTTTGCAGGTACTTTCACGTTTGTTCTCGGCAGGAAATATGTATCCCTCACTTTGTGTGCACATTTTTAATCTCACAAAGATGCGAGCACAAAATGTAAAAGGTCAAAATGTGCAGAGGTAAAACATGACAGTATCTTACTTCAGACCAAACCTCAGGGCTTGTATTGCTAAGCTTTCACAGAAGCCTTCCAATGCAAACTTAGATGCTGCATAGACATCATTGAATAAAATCCCTGAAAGAGAGAAAGACGCTGTTAAGACACCGTTTCATAAAAATGGTCTCATGATCAGAAGGCGTAGCAGCTCTCACCCTGAATCCCCATGACGCTGCTAATGACCACAATATGACCTTTTTTCCTGCGCTTCATGTCAGGCAGGGTTTCCTTCATTAATCGCACAAGTCCAAAGAAGTTGGTGTCCATGAGACTCTTCATGTCATCAATAGACTGACACTCGATGGGTCCAATCAGACCCATCCCAGCATTACTTACTGTGAAAGGAGATCAGACACACACACACACACACACACACACACTACCAGGTATGTATTTGAAATATGCATAGATGCAAAAATAATAGTCCTAAAAAGCCTGTTTGTGCTGTTTTAAATGGTGGAACCTACTGAGGATGTCTACCCTGCGCTCAGGCAGACTGTCGACGCAGGCTTTGATGGAGGCCTCGTCACACACGTCCAGCTGCTTGATCTCCAAGGTCCGGCCCAGGGTCCGACCTGCCGCCTCAATCAGAGCGTCAGCCTTACTCAGGTTCCTCATGGTGGCGTAGACTACAACAGCAAAAACTCATCTGAAGCTGTGGCGTTTTTATTGAATTCAGAAGTGAAATTAAAATCTACCACAAATTATCCCCGGTGGGATCCGCAAATGTGGACAAATTTCATTTGATTTTCTCTGATTTTGTTTTTCCTGTGTTGCCTGTTGCATCAGCACAGCAGAGGTAAAAGTTACTCAGGATAATCCACATGCAGACTATTTCTTCCACGGTGCACAGTTCCAATAAAAGTATTTATGCTTAGTCTTTGTGGTATGAAAAAAATGAGCCTGAAACCCCTCCCTGATTATGTAAATATCCTTAAATATCCTTGCTCAATGGTATTTATTTTACATTTAACTTTAATGAATAGTCTGCAAAGTGTTCACTGCAGTTCTCACTGCTGAAAGTGTTTGAATGAGCCCGGCTCAGCAGCCAGGGGGAGTTCAAGTAAAGGTATATGTGAGAAGGTAATATTTTAAAACACCCCCTAAAATTAAAAACTAAATGTTACCCCTTATGCTCTAGCATTTTTCACACATTTCCATTCTGACATTTGAAGCTTCCTCCATCACCATCCGATATACACTTAATACATTTTCCTGCATTTCTCTTTACACCCGACCCAAAGAGTTTCCGAACTGCAGCTCAACAACCTCAGCCAGCTTAGACAAAGCCCTTTAAAAAGTTACCCATGAACCTCTTCTTCTCATCTTTTGCAATGTGGACAGCCAAAGCGAGGCCAATCCCAGAGGAGCAGCCGGTGATGAGTACCACCTTCTGGTTCATTGTGCCCATTTGGAGGATGTAGTGTTTGTCTTGCAGCTCCAGCAGCAGAGAACAAAACGGGAACAAAAGACAAGAGGCAGCAGGCCATGTGCAGGGCCTTTTAAAGCCCCCCCCCTCCTAATCCATAGGTTTACAACTCAGCAAAAAGCTGTGTGCGCATGGCCTGAAGATTACTATTATTCATGGTCTTCACGTGGTACGTAGCATGGTGAGGATTTAGACTAATGATAGTCTGGCTGTAAGATGAGGAAACCCATCAGACCCATCAGCAAAGTGCATCTTTCTATTTAAATCAAATACAATACAACCAGACAATAGAGAAATACTTTATTAAAATTCTCAATTTCTCACAATTTTTTTTGTAATCAAGATAGCAAAAAGGTGCACTTTGATGTAAAAAAGGCCACTCTTCATTTGGAGGATGTAGTTTAGCTTTTTTTGTGTGTGCACTATATTACTTTTAACTGTGGGCTCTGAATGATAAGAGTCTCTTTTGGTCAAGTACCCTACTGCTCAAGGTATTTTTAAAATTGATTTTTAATATCTACTGGCATACACAGCTCCATTTTAAGCAACAGCCTACATTTGGTAAGCTGAGTTTCGCATTAGCATCAGTGGGTTTGATTATAGTCTTAAAATGTAGATTAAAAAAATTGTTGGAATTTTCTTGATTTAGCAAATGAAGGTTAGGCCACACAGCTCCTTATTTGACAGCTTCATTAAATGGTACCCCTGAAGTTCTTGATTCTTTAATCAGCATAATAATTTCCTGCTTTCCTCTCAGAACTAGAATTATTTTTTAATCAGCATCCATCCTCTTCTGCTTATCCTGTTCAGGGTCACGGGGGCAGGAGCCTATCCCAGTAGAGGCAGGGTACACCCTGTATAGGTCGCCAGCCTGTCCCAGGGCTAACACAGAGACACAGACAACCACTCACACCTATGAGCAATTTAGAATCACTAATTAACCTAACCCCAGTAAGTGCGGGTCTTTGGACTGTGGGAGGAAATCCACGCAGACACGGGGAGGACGTGCAAACTCCACACAGGGAGGCCCGGGCCACGGTGGAATCAAACCCAGACCTTCTAGCTGTGAGGCAGCAGTGCTAACCACCACGCCACAGCCTTTTAGGGTAAATTTGTTTTTGGTAGCATGTTGCAGAAACAGCACAGATAGTTGCTAAAACCAGGGCTCTGATCACTTACATAGATCCTGCCTTAAAAATCAGAGGTCAATAATTAATCACTGTCTTCTACTACACTTATGATCATTTTAATTTTATTTTATCTAAAAGCAAATGTAATTTTCTCAGACTCAGCTTTGTCATTCAGACTATGAGACACAGTATGAACGAAATGTAGATTCTCAGGACTCGGTGAAAGTCAAACATAGGATTAGAGTAATTAGAGTAATCTTCTTCTTTCAAGAAGATGTGACCCCAAACTTGTGAGCGGTATTGTAACTATTTAAATCTTTATTAACATGCATCGCACCTCTAAACTGCCCGCTAAGCTCATCTGCAGAGAAGCTGCATCTTATGTGTCAATTTATGCTTCAAGGTCAAAAAAAGCATGCTAAGCATTCAAACTATTCAGATTTGAAGAAAGAGTGTTTTTTTTTCTATTAAGTTCTATTGGGCATAAAGATCTTGTTCCCACAAGTTTGGGTCCCAAGCTTGGAACCATCCGGTGAAGGACGGGATCTCCTCCCCCTGCTTAAGGATGGTGATGGGGGTACCGCGACGGCCAGAGGGGTCTGAATCCACATACTGTTTGGCTGAAAGGAAACAGGAAACATTTGTGAACTGAAGTCTCATCCGTACAATAGCATAAAAGAGTCATTCATTATGGCTAAATTCAAACCGATAATAGAACTGAGGGAGGTAAAATTATGAGAAACTTTCAAATTTTTCAACATTAAGTGGTAAATTTACAAGAAGTTACAAGCAATTATGAAAAGAAGAAAAAAATTCCCAGCTCGCCCTGCGGGCAATCTTTGCCCTCCAAGCTCGGGTCCTCTACCAGAGGCCTGGGAGCTTGAGGGTCCTGCTCAGTATCTCAGCTGTTCCCAGGACTGTGCTCTTCCGGACAGAGATCTCGGATGTTGTTCCAGGAATCTGCTGGAGCCACTCTCCCAGTTTGGGGGTCACTGCCCCGAGTGTTCCGATTACCACGGGGACCACTGTTACCTTCACCTTCCACATCCTCTCCAGCTCCTCTCTGAGCCCTTGGTATTTATCGAGCTTCTCGTGTTCCTTCTTCTTGATGTTGCCGTCACTTGGTACTGTAACATCTATCACTACGACCTTCTTCATTTGTTTGTCCACCACTACGATGTCCGGTTGGTTAGCCATCACAAGTTTGTCTGTCTGTATCTGGAAGTCCCACAGGACCTTGGCTCTGTTGTTCTCAGCCACCCTCGGGGGCGTGTTCCATTCTGACCTCGGGACTTCCAGGTCATACTCGGCACAGATGTTCCTGTATACTATGCCGGCCACTTGGTTATGGCGTTCCATGTGTGCCCTGCCTGCTAGCATCTTGCACCCTGCTGTTATGTGCTGGGTTGTCTCAGGGGCATCTCTGCACAGCCTGCACCTGGGGTCTTGCCTGGTATGGTAGACCCCAGCCTCTATCGAGCTTGTGCTCAGAGCTTGTTCCTGTGCTGCCATGATTAGTGCCTCTGTGCTGTCTGTCAGTCCAGCTTTGTCCAGTAGGATTTCTCTATATCAGGACTTGCCTTACTCTCTGCAGGTACTTGGAGGTTGCAGCTTTCCTAGCAGCCTCTTCGTGTTCCTGAAGGGATTCCAAGGTACTTGTTGCTGTCCTCAATGGCTGCAATGTTGCCTTCTGTTAGTGCAATCCCCTCAGTTCTGACTACCTTCCCTCTCTTTGCTCAGTCATTGCTCAGGCTCTCAGGCCTCTGGTAGAGCACCCGAGCTTGGAGGACAAAGACCGCCCCCAGCCTAATCTCTAAGATTAGGCAGTCATATATTTCCAAGATTAAAGTCTTACATGTCTGACAAAAAATATTTTGTTCTCAGAGTAAATCAATACATTTACAAAAAAAAGGCACAAGAAAAAAAACATGTATGACTCAATAAAGTCAAATAATATTTAAACATGTTTTTGTTAAAGTTGTAAGTTTTTCCTCATAAAATGACCACAGTTATCTAAAATAAGAATTAAGGGCTATAATAATTATATAATAATTCACACTTTTTCTCTGGGAAAATAACTCCATTCCTTCAGCTCCATATTTTTCCTGGAATGACCCTGTTGCTGTATTTCTGTACTTTTTCCTGATCTCTAATAATTCTCTTACCCATCTTTGGTGATTCAGTTTTCTCCGTTTCATTGGCATTCTTTCCGATCCAAACAAAGATCTGGTGGGAGCAGAAACCAAAGGCATTTTACATCAAAGGAATCAAAGGGAGAAACACTTATACTCACTGCGACTGGAGTGTTTCATCAAAGGTGCTTTTATACCTGATCCCAGGTGTCCAAAATCATGACATCATCAGGTGCCAGGTCAATCTGTGAGAAATCACCAGGCACTTCTTCCACCTGACAATTGTATACAAAGTTATAAAGATGGTTAAAATATCTGTAAAAAAACAACATGACTGTTTATATATAGCATACACTGATCAACCATAACATTATGAACACCTGCTTGTGTTGGTCCCCCTTTGCTGCCAAAAGAAACCTGACCCATGGAGGCATGGACTCCACTAGACCCCTGAAGCTGTGCTGTGGTATCTGCACCAAGATGTTACCAACAGATCCTGGAAGTCCTGGAAGCTGTGAGGTGGGGCCTCCATGGATCGGACTAGTTTGTCCATCACATCCCACAGAAGCTCTATTGGATTGAGATCTGAGGAAGATAACGCCTCGAACTCAATGTTGTGCTCCTCAAACCATTCCTGAACCATTTTTGATTGGTGGCAGGGTATCCTGCTGAAAGAGGCCACATCCATCAGGGAATACCGTTCCCATGAAAGGGTGTACATGGCCTGCAACAACATGGATAGCAGGATCCAAGTTTTCTCAGCAGAACACTGGCCAAAGCATCACACTGCGTCCGCGGGTTTGCCTTCTTCCCGTACTGCATCCTAGTGCCAGGTGTTCCCCAGGTAAGCAACGCACACACACCCCACCATCCACCCTTTAATTTCCCTGATGGACTCTTCCTAAAGGGATTAATGAAGTTTTATCTAATCTAATCTTCTATCAGAACCAGCAATTAGAGCTATGGTAGCTCGTCCATTGGATCGGGATGTACAGGCCAGGCTTCACTCTCCACATGTCTCAGTGAGCCTTGGCTGCCCAGGACCCTGTCACTGGTTCAGCACCGTTCCTTCCTTGGACCACTTTTGATTGATACTGACCCCTGCAGACCAGGAACCCCCCACAGGAGCTGCAGTAATGGAGATGCTCTGATCAACTAGCCAACACATTTTGGCTCTTGTCAAACTCGCTCAAATCCTTACGTTTGTCCATTATTTCCTGCTTCTAACATCAACTTTGAGGACAAAATGTTCACTTGCTCCCTGATAGATCCCCCCCCACCACCACTAACAGGAGCCATGATGGAGATAATCAGTGTTATCCACTTCACTTGTCAGCGGTCATACTGTTATGCCTGATCGGTAATTGATAAACACTTGAATACCCACCGTTAGCCTGCCAGTTTTGTTTGAACATCCAAAGAGTCGTGGAAGATGGACCACTCCCTGCAGGGCCTTGGACGTCTGGTATTCTTTCTTACCATCCACAGCAGCCCAGAAAATAGCTGGAAACAGGGAGAAGAGCCATTTTCTATTTGGAACATTTCATAGAACCACTTTGTGGAGATCAAATTCTACTTCTGGCACTGACCTGGCTCTTGTGTCTCTTCCACCACAGTAGCAGTTCCTCCAAGGAGGCTGGCAACGTAGTTGGCTGCGGCCACCTCATCCGAACTTGCGCCTTTTCCCTTCCACAGGAAAAGGCAGTCAGGTGTCTTCAGCACAAACACATCATTGGTGTTCAGAGAGGAGGCAACGGGCTTCACCTGGGTCAGTGAGACAAGTGTAAGGAGGAGTGATGTCATGTGTTCATTATAAAGCAGCAGTTCAGTGTAATAAATGAGGCTGACCTCAACGGCTCGTGTGGCGTTGGTGCAGCTCTTGCGGACATGAAAGAGCCGTGTGCTGCTCGGCTTGGTCTCTCCACACTTCCGGGACGTCCCACCCAGGTGGATGACCAGGGGCTTGTCCTTAAACAGGCTTACGAGATGGGGGGGTTCTTGACCCTGAGTGACGCGAACCTGCAGCGACACAGTCATTGAGTCTGATGAGCAGACTAATGCCACTCTCATCTCTGTTTCTTAACCAACAGCTAGGAGCTGGTTCCCTCAGCTCAGAGTACAGACTGAAAACAGCAGCTCCTCTGCATGAAGCTCAGAAACATCCACCTACATTTCTAGCTCGCTCTCCAACTTGTATCCAAAGCTAACAGCTGCTAGCTGTAGCCCCACATTTCATAGGACCGGTGTGAGAGTTGCACTGTTTCTCTTACTGCCAGGTATGGCATTTTAATTCTTATTCGAAACCTAAAATAATATTTTTAATTGCTTTTACAATAAATCTCTTACCTGTGTTGCTGCTCCACCCATGGAATCATCCAGCCGGACAGTGAGGAAGGCTGAAGCAGCCAGTTCATCCTGAGTGCATTTCTGCCCCTGCCTACAGCAAAGCCACACACGTGTTAACCCTTCAAGCACAGTTAAAAACACCCGACCCGCTCAGCCCCTTCACACGGCTTCAGGTTAAATGCACGTTAGCTGCTCATACTTAAACTGACTGCCCACAGTTATATTCTGTAATTTGTTCCACATGTTTTTGACCCAGTGTTGCGAATTTTCAGTCAGCTGGGAAAAATTAAACAAGACAAGCGGCAACACAAAGCACGTGAGACGAGGGACTCGCAAAGTAAAACGGGAAACTGGAAGCAGGTGGGCACGGGAACAGACCTGTCACAGCTCTGGGAATAAAACTGAAGATAGAACAAACGAGGCAAAAGAAATGGCATGAATGAACAAAGGGATTCAATATGAATAACTATAATTAATAAGAGGATTCATATAACAATTAACTAAGAGTTTAAACCATAAGAAAACACAGCAGAAGAACTTCAATGAAAACAGAAGCTAAAAGAACAAAACGCTGGCCAGAGGCCCAGGACACCGACCCACACTGAAATATGTACTATTACATAAATGCAGTTCTCTCTCACACCATCATTTTTCATCCAGAAAGGATGAATGAAATTTGCTACATGACAGTTTGCATCAGGACAAATTATATTAATATCGGTAATCGTTCTCTTCTAGACACACTGAAGCCACAGCGGGAAACTCCACGTTTGATTGGGAAGACTTTTACAGTGGATGTAAAAGTTCCTGACACAACTCCAAAGAGGGTTTGTCTCCTCCAGGATTTTAGAATCATTATTGGGTCAAATTTTAAACGTGTATAAACCTCCCATCAGCTTCAGTTACATGCATTTTGCATTCCCATCACACTGAACTGTTATAGAGAGCAGTGTAAAGATGAAGCACTGCTGTCCCAGAAGAGCATTGGAGCAAAGACCTGAGCGTTTGTGATAATGTGCTCTGGACAGAGATGCAGATGTTTGACCAGAAACCGCAAAAAAAAACCCAGCGCCTTTGTTTTTGTAAGACTATTGTTCAGTTTCTATTGTTACATGACCCACCATGTGTAGATGATGTGCTTCTCCCTGCCTCCGTGGTTATAAGAGTACAGCAGCAGGTAACAGTCACCTCCAAAGAACTGCCCATAGGTGGATTTATCCACAGGTACCTTATCGCCTCCTTCCACACGCCAAATCTGCAGATATCCACCAATGCTGCAGTTACACACTGATATTTGAAGAAAATAACACACCGAATGTCACGTTAGTTACTTACCTGGACCTTCCCGGAGCCATCATCGACCATGCCGTGCTGGGCAGCCATGGCGTGGTTGTTGTGGAGCTTGGATGGGTCAAAGGGAATCTGCTCCACCTTGGCGATACGACCTACTGTGTAGGTCTGACCCGGGCCTGTGATATTCCCTTCAAACCATTTGAAGAAGAACTGCTTAAACATGGTGGGCTCACTCCCTGCTGGCACTATCAGGACCTGTGCATAAAAGCCACAGACGAAGCATGAAGTCATAACCAGGATGGAAGGAGCAGGAAGGATGAGGTTCTGGCAGCAGATGATCACTACATGCTGATATTACCTGAGTTTTACTGGAGTAATTGTGTTCTGCGATGAACTTGTCTGCAGCAGCCTTCGCTGCTACGCGCTCTGCCTTATTTGCGTTGCGTCCTGCAGATCAGAGCCGTTAAACTGGTAAAATCTATGAATGAGTCGTGCGTGTTTACATGGAGAGGTGCCACCTGTAAATAAATAGATGTGAAAATACCTTTCCAGACAAATATCTGATTGTCCGCTCCATTGTCCAGGATGTAGCAATCGTTCTGGGACAGCATGTCCTGTTTGAATGGGTTTTTATCAGCCACCAAAGACGTCTTCATGGTGCCAGCGGCATCAGAAATCTAGACAGCGAAGAGACGAAAACAGCTGCGTTTGTCAGCTGAGTCTCTTACATACAGGAATCATTTGAAGTCTAGACACAGTACAGGCTGAAAGTCTGACAGAACCGTGAAAAATCTCTCATATTTTCATCTAAACCTGGAAATGATCCCAAAGTGTTAAATTATAGAAACATATGCAGGATACACACAAAGGAAGATTAATCAGAAACACTATAATTAGGTCAGAGGGCAGATTAGTGGCAGCAACTATGTTTCAGTGCTTCGGCTGTGTCGCCTCACTGAAGCAGCATTCAGATCAAACTGCAGAATGGAACAAATTACACATTTTGATTGACTCATTAGAGGCTTGTTGAGGGAAATCAATTTGCAGCCACTGTCCGTCTTTTTGAGCACAATGTTGCTGAAACTGAGTTTCAGAGATCAAATAGTTATTTTAAACAGTCTCCTCCTCTGCACTTCACTGAAGGCTTCTATTCTAAGGGCCCTGTGGAGAGCACTATAAAGAATCTGTGGGCATTGTAGCAACAAACCACAATCACACACACTACAGATACACAAAGACTGCAATCAGCAAGGCTTGTTATAGAAGGCGGTCTCAGTGGGTGGATAGCACCACCTTTGGGGAGGGGAACGAGAAACCCGCTGTCATGTCTGAGCCCATCCTGAGAGCCAAACAGGGTGGACTAAGACGGCGAGCGCTGGACTTTCAGTCTTTCCTCCATAGTCACCCACCCTCAACCCCACTGAATGTGTTTGGAGCACATGAAGATGGAGAAACCCCAGCATCATAGGAGGCTCTTAGGAACACAATGGCAGGACAACATGGCTAATCAGGGTTTGCAAATACTTGTAGTGAGTCCCTGCAGCTTGAGTGCTGCTGACATTAAAGCAACAGTGGAGCAAATGAAGAAGTGAACCTGATCATTTCTAATAAAATACCTTTTATTAGGATAAAAATTACAAGTGTTGGGCTCAGACATTTTGGCCCTCACCCTGTGTGTGCATTTACCAGATAAAGCAACGCCTTGTTCCTGTTTGTCGTTTCAACATCTGCATCAGAGCTTCCTGGCGGGAGGTCGGGTTTGGCTCCGAGTTCCTATAAATGATTACAGCATTGTACTTAACATCCTTTCCAGCTACCAAGTGAGACAAGTTAACAGCACAAAGTGTTTTAAATAAAGGAGGCTTACCTTAGTCACAGCTGCCGGCTCAGCACCTTCATCGACTGTGTGCACCTCCGCACGGCCGTTTCGCTCATTGTCGCGGATATCTCGGGCCATCTGAGTGGCTTTGAGCTTCTCGAAGTGATTCCCTTCACTGCCAAACCAGCAGTAGATGTTCTATCGATTCAGAGAAAAGATTCAAAGAGGAGGAAAATAAGGTTGTGGTGAAACTCTGCAGCAGCTAACGCCTGCACTCCTGTATCTCTGTAAAACATGTTATCACCTTTCCCAGATCAATGATGAAGCAGTCTCCTTTGTTGAAGCTTTTCCAGGACAGCTCCACCTCCGTGGCTCTGACTGGTCGACGGCCTTTCAGGTGCAGCAGGCGTTTAACAGCTACGTCATTGGTTACCACATGTTTGAAGCCGGAGGCAACTCCACCTTTCTGGGTTAAAAAAATCCAAAATATTTCACAATTATGGTGTTTGTAAGATTAATATTAAAGTATCGGGAGAGAAAACTGACACAGCTGTCATGCCTGTGTGCTGCATTTGTAACTATTCAATTCTTTTAAGTCAACATCATCTCTCGTTTGTTTAAACAGTGTAAAAATGACAGACAGCTAGCTTTGATACTGGGAAGTCAATTCCTATAAAGAGTCCAGCACATAAATATACACTATACTGGATATAAAAGATGGATGTAGCCTTCAGTTCTCAAAGTGAAGCAAACGCAGGTGCCTTGAATTATGGCCAGCAGGGGGCGACTCAGGTCACAAAAACCAAATGTATAATTCTATGAGGAAACAGCTTCACTTCTCCCTTTATTTATGACTGTAATAAACGTGTTACCAATGAGGTTTTGGTCTTGATCAAAAGTTTCAAGAAATATTTATTACAGCAAATGTTCATCGAGTACATTAGGGTCCAATTTAAACAGGTGATAGCTGTGCCTTAGGGCACTGCTATCTTGCTACCCTGGGAGTATGAATGTTTTTTCCTCAGATCCAACACTTGCTTTTTCCATCTGTTTTTGTGAAACACCAACATGGCACCATCTGAATTACTAAACTTGAAGTTTTCATAAATCAACAGGTGATGTCAAGGTGGCTACTACACTCATCATTTATATACAGCCTACAAGCATAAAACATCAGCAAACACACAAATGTTTATGTTATTTTATTATGATAAACATTGTTTTTATGCATATGCAAAAAAAAAAAAGTTATTTTTTTTCCTCTCTCTGGCTTAGCACTGTATGCTAATCCTGCAGCTGTCAACACAGGTTCATAACCCAGTGCTCGGAGACAGCGCTAAAAATTAGTTCCTAGTCATGATTGTTCCCTCTCTCTGAGTGAGCAGGTGATGTAACGTTGCAGGGAATCTGCTTCATTGAATGTCACAACCCATTTAATATTGGTGCTGCTCTCCATCATGGCTTAGACAGCATCATCACACAATACGCAACAAAGCTAAAGTTAGCTTAAAGGCTTTCATGAGTTCTGAACCCAGTACTAGTTCTTCTGACACCTTCGGGCTGTGGTAGAAGAGGTTTTACAGCAGGAACATGCAGCTGACAAATATGCAGGAATATGATCTTCAAACATTTCCTCAAACAGACATTTTCATCTGTTCCACAGATGTGGACGCCATGACACTGAGAGCTGAGGCTGAGTCAGTGCTAATCCTGCAGCCTGATCAGAGTCTGAGGACCCTGGAAAAACCACATGCATTAAATAGAAGTAGATACTGAATGGAAACATGGCACCTTATTTATTTAAAATGATATATGCTCATATTTTGCATCCTCAAGGGAACCCAGGTGGTCACCAAGCTTCTGGAACTTTAGAATATGCTCATTAGCATAGACATGCATGTGTGACCATAACGGGCTCTTTGCACACATGGAATAAAATCAGCTGTCAAACAGGTTCGACATGTTTTCAGAATCAGGAGAAGAATCATTTCAGACTCTCGTATCTCACCATTTTTTAGCCACTCCTTTCCCAGTAACCGTGTAAGGGGAAAATACTTTTGGGCCACTGTGCGTAACATGATAAACACAGAAGGAGTTACAACATGCCTCACTCCTGCCCACACTCACTACACTCCTCCGGGTGTCCTGATTAGAGCTGCTCTCGTCTGACAGGACAACAAAGTTTTCTTTGTCATTCCTTGAGCTATGACAAACAGGAGCATGGCTTCAGTCATGCTACCTGCAGGACCTTCAGAGCTGTTTCGGTGCCTGCAGCTGTCACAGCACATTTACAGAGACGACAGCGACACAGTCAGCTGAAAGTCACTATAAAGTGTGTTTGTGCATCACATCAAGTGCCTGTTTTCACCACCAGATTAGTATCACAACTCCAAATTCATGTCGTCCTCCTGCTCCGTTTCCTACATCAGTTTGTGACATCTGCAGCAACTTAGCTTTTTGGTATGACGGCAACATGTTTCAGCTCGCCTTGTTTCCTGGTTCAAAATCTCCACAGAGTACCTCAGGAGAACCTGAGAGACCACCTGTCACTGCTGGAAATGGCCATACAAAGACAATACTTACACAGCCGCTCGAGGTCAGATCGTTAAGATACTTTATTTGGTAGCTTTGATATTTTTGAAACAAACCAATTCAAAAGATTTAGACCTCCATGAGCATGCGTGTTTCACCTTGTATTTGATGCCTGACTTGAAGTAGCTCAGAAAGGTGGTTGACTCTCGGTTTTGAAACTCGTTGTACTGGATTGCAGCTCCGGCCAGGTGGTCATCCAGCTGAGTTATGAAAATGGCAGCCGCCCCACTCTCATCCTGGGAAGCTTCATCGCCTGAGATAAAACAGACGAACAGTGAAAAAAGGATCGAATGGCTGTAAAATCAAAGAGAATACAGACAGAGAGGATTTAAATTTGCTCAGAGCTATTAAGTTGTCAGCAAAAAAAAATCCAATACCAATCCATGAATGAACATTGTAAGAAGGAGCCTTGGTGGTGTGGAGCAAGATGTAAGCATCGCCGATGAAGAAGTCTCCATAGAGTTCGGGGGGGACGGGTTTCAGATCCATGCTCTCCACCCGCCACACCTGCAGGCCAGGCTTCTTCCCTGCAGTCTGAAACTCTTTGTGTGCCATCGTGATGATGAGGACCTGAGAGGAGATGTGTCTTCATTAAACCCCCTCAACAGCTAACATGATATGACCCATTCAAGCAAGAATACCAAAATTCTCTCAGTCCAGCTTCGGAAATGAAAGGACACGCATCAGCTTTGGGTTCAGGACAGCTGGTTGGCCCAGACAAGCAACTTTATGACTTTAAGTTTTATTAATTTCTCAGCACTTTCTGACATTTTAGAGGCTTGAGATGAAAATAATCGATTGTTGCAGCCCCAGTTATCAAATCTGCCTCTCATACTGGATTCAGAGAGCAAAATCAGAAATAAATTTAATTCAATTTTATTTACATAGCACCAAATCACAACAGTCACCTCAAGGTGCTTTATTTTGTAAGGTAAAGATCCTACAATAATTAATAAAGGTGAAGAAAAGAAACACTCAGTGCATCATGGGAACCTCCCAGCAGCCTGGGCCTATAGCAGCATAACTAAGGGAGGGTTCAGGGTCACCTGATCCAGCCCTAAATATAAGCTAGTGGTGGGTGGATTGATCCAAATATCAATAATATCGATACAAACATTGGTATTGATATTGATCAATACCAGTGTGATATTAATCAATACCAGTGTAATAAGATCGATACTTTAGCTTCAGTTTCATCAGAGATGCGAGCTGACTGTTTAAGTGTCGCTCCTCTCACAGCACAGAGCAGGCACACTTTACTCCTCTCCTCCCTGCAGGGTTTTGACCAAGGAATTTGTCAGCACTCCCCGCCCGCGGGCCACTTCCGGCCCCGCCCCCTACTTCCGGCCTGCAATTTGATATAAAAAATATTAGACAATTTGGGCCTTTAAGTTACTTTTTTGATATTTCGCTTTCCCCTCCAATTAAGAGGAGTTATCGAAATGTCAAAAAAGCAACTTAAAGGGCCAAATTGTCTTATGTTTTTTATATTAAATCGAAGGCCGGAAGTACGGGGGCGGGGCAGGTAGTGTAAATGTTTTACAATGTTGTGGAGTGATAATTTTATAAAGCTTGTTTATTTAAGAAAAATAATCCAGAAAATTATTGAATGAAGGGATATTTTTATTACATTTTTGTATTATAATTTTTAAACACTATACCTGGAAAAAGTTTTAATTTGTTATTGAATGATCATTTTGTACACTTTATTTAAGAAAAAAATCCAGACATCACAATGTATGGGGAAAATTGTTTTGTTGCTGTTCTATTGTTTCAGAACAAAAACTTTTATTTTGATAAAGTATTTTCTATTTACCTATTTTGCCCAATTCTATTCTGGCTTTTAACTAATTAATGATCCAAAGTAAAGGAAAAAAAATCACAAAACACTTGAACTTCATGAAAATTCTTCATAATTATTAAAAAGTATCGGTATCAGTATCGGCGATACTGGCCCTGTATTTACTCGGTATCGATCGATACCAAATTTTGCAGTATCTCACTAAAAGGAAAGTTTTAAGCCTAATCTTAAAAATAGAGAGGGTGTCTGTCTCCTGAATCCAAGCTGGGAGCTGGTTCCACAGAAGAGGGGCCTGAAAGCTGAAGGCTCTGCCTCCCATTCTACTCTGAAGTATCCTAGGAACCACAGCCAGCAGTCTGGATGTCTCAGGGTGTGTCTGCTCGCAGGGTGTGTGTGTGGCACACTGCAGAGTGCTCACTGTGGGGAATGAAGAACGCTCCCAACGAGCAACCACAAATCCAGGCATTTTGTATGTCCTCTCCTGGTATATAATACAGTATTATACAATTTTCTACACAACCATGTAAACTATGAACATCGCAAAATACAAGAAACGAATGTTTCCCGACGGTTTGAAACACTGAAAACATATTTCATCCTGTTTTCCGTTCATGGAAAATGAGCCTGTCAGTGTGCGTCTTCAGCCCTGTAAGGACTCCTTTATAAATGCCGTGCAAACAGCAAAAGGCTGAAGGCCAGCCACTTTTATTAGCATTCACTGTGTAGCATGTGAGAGCGCTTCCATTACCTGCTGTAGACAGTAGTCAGATGTTGGCTGTGAAGGAGCTGCACCGCTGCTCGTCCAGTTCTCCGCCCCGCTCCCCTGAGCTGCGCTCTGCTTTAAAGGCTGAGCAAACATCCGCATTCAGACGGAGAGGCGTGCCCGGCCCCGGCCCGGCCCCGGCCCGGCCCGGCCCGGCCCGGCCCGGCCCGGCCCAGGTCAGAGGACGGTGGACAGATTTAAGCGCAAATTTGAAAGCTACTTTTCCACTGTTTGCTTTACACTTTCACTTTATTTCACAGGGAAATGTTAGCAAGTTAACTTAGCTAGAAGTCTAACTGGGAAAGAACTAATATTTAACTAATTATCCACTTATTCTGAATACATTTAATTACAATATATGTATTTGTTTGTAGTAAGGTATGCACTTTCTTATACCCCCCTCCCTAGTTCCATTAAATTCCAGTGGTGGATTTGAATATATAGTAAAATGTACTCTCATGTTCTATTTTGAGCTCTACTTTTTCTGCTACTTCTACCCCACTTCATGTTTCCTGTGACGTCACTCTCACGGCTTTAGAAGTTGGTTATTATGTATTTTTAAAATAAAAAATGTGATCTAAAGCCCTGGTTTACACAGTGCTAACAAAGCTCCGCCTCCTCATGTCTGAGAGTTCATGCACTGGTTACACAACATCATTAAAATAACTCACAAAACTACTGTCTTTTATTGAGGTTCTTCAGGAAAGTGTTAATTTTCAATGCCGCACTTTGAATTAATGATATTTAGCTTTATGAAAGCAGATGGTTTGAATAGATCCTGCTGAAATCCATGCATTTGTGCACACAGTCTGTGCACGCAGCTATTACAAGAGAAAAAGCGATGCAACATAATTACATTCATTTAGCATCTGTTCCTCCAACATCTTCTTTTTCATTGAGCATTTCATAAAGACATAGAGCGAAGTACATAAGGTGCACGAGTGAGCGCGTATCTCATCTCATCAAAACACACTGCAAATCCCAACAAAGAACTTCAGAAAAATTGAGCAATGCATGACAGACACCTTTAAGAGGAATATTTTACTTTTAATTTTTTACCATAATCTACCAAAAAGAGCTAGAACGGGACACTGAATGATCTCCTTCCCGAATCCTAAATGATCCCAGATGTCAGACAGCAAAAGGTTAAATGTCAGCGAGTTTCTCCTTCTCCAGGAAGTGACTGGATTGCATGACCAGTGATTTTGCAATCACATAACTGTTGTTTGGGCATGCACTTTGCAGTGTGATTGTGTGTCACTTGTCTGTCAGTAGCCAGAATTAGTGAGCACTCTGATTTCTATGTGGAAGCTTAACAGAACGTGAAGGCACCAATCTCTCCTCTGAGCTCCACCAGTCGCCTCAGGTTAGGGCTGGCTCCATCAACCCCACTGCCAAAGCTGCATCAGCACATTGTGCCTCATTTAGCAGTCTACACAAAATGCACACAGTTGGTGTCTGGGACGTACCACCGTGCCGCCACAAGACAAAATATACACACAAGCTTAACCTAGATACTGAGCACACCACTTGTTTTAACTTGAGTGGGGCTAAACACTCATAACTGAGAGGACTGCAAGAGCACGAGTGGCCCCAGGCGGCATTTTACTGAAACAATGCAACAACACACACAGTGCAGCCTGGTAATAGGGTTTCTTCCTCATATGCCTGAGGTTACAATACTCACTGAACTGTAGGTGTGTCTCAGCATTATTGGCAGAAGATGATCAAAGGGAGCTTGCCTGTCATATTAGTATAATTGAGCATTTATCATTGGTTTCAACTCTTTCATGCATGAATTATGAGAACCTCAGTCAAGATTTTTTCCTGGGTGTTTTAATTTTTCTTTAGGCATGAAAAAACAAAACAAAGAAAGAAACAAAAAAACAAACAAACAAACAATGCAACTGTTTTGTTTACAATGTTTTGTTTATGAACCTATTTTTCATAAAGATACAAATATGCCCACTCAGCTGGACAGCATGTGTTTGGCTTTGGAACCAGTGAAATATGCATTTAAAAAAACAATAACAGAAAATTATAATGCATTCTCAGATCCACTGTCACTACTGCTAGCACTGACTGATCCTGATCCTGTCAACTATATTCAAATAACAAATAAAAGAGCAAAAACAACTTCCTAATAGGTATCAGTATATGGGATGATGCACAAGCATCCACTGTGTTGGCTGATATTCAACTATAACAACAAAACATGTAAATACAGGAGAACAGCTTTTGAATAGCTGTCCACTGCAGTGATAACTGTTCATGAAAGTGTTAATCAAAAGGTACGCAGGGTGGAATATTTTAGATCTGGTTAAACTAATAGTTTTAAACCAAAAATTTAAATGCTGCTTGTCTCACAAAAAAAAAGTCTAAATACAAGTGGCAGCATGGTGGTGCAGATGTTAGGGCTATTGCCCCACACAGCAAGAAGGTCCTGGGTTTGAATCCACTGGGCAGCTGGGGCCTTTCTGTGTGGAGTTTGGATGCCATGCCTGCACTGGTTCTCTCTCTGGGTACTCGGCCTTCCTAAAACAGGAAGCCTGTGACACTGGTTGTCTGTCACTCTGTGTTAGCCCTGTGACCTGGCCAGGGTGTACCCTGCCTCTCCCCCTATAACCCCTGGAATAAGCTCCAGTCCAACCACAACCCTGAACTGGATAAGTGGAAGAAAATGAATGGACGGATGGATGGATGGATGGATAGATGGATGGATGATTAAAGAATCTGTAACCATAACTGTACAAAACCATGCAAAAGGAACAATAATAAAAAAGTTCTTGCAATATTATATGTCCATTATTGACACCATGTCAGTATTGTTTTATATTGCGGTTTGTGTTAACACAAGTTATCTCACAGCCACACGCAGCATCCTGTTAGATTAGCTTTGAATAAAGACTGAGGGCCACAGCCAACCACAGCAGCCATTTTCCTTTTATGATGGCAGGCAGTCGCTCTTTATATCCAAACACAAACATGCTTTTTTCCAAATAGTAAAGAAACATATTTTTCTATAACAGAGCCTCAACTGTGAGTGCAGTCTCTGAACTCCTACTTCAGGCTTGTTTGAAGGAGCAGTAACACAAGGCAGCAAGTTTGCTTTTTATTATATTTAGATGAATTTTGCAAAGCAATATTTTTGGATTATGAGAAATCTCCATGAAGCCCCTCATAACACCCATCCCTTCATTTAACAAGGTTTACTTTAGATGTATATGAGATTCATAGGGGATACGAGGAAGGAGAACAATAACCCGGCTGGTATACTGCATAGTGCTGCAAAGGAAGAGGTATTCAGTGCTCAGTGTATGAGTTCAGCTGAAGTGTGCAGTTGAACAGGAGGTGAGAGTCAGGGCTGTGTTATTATATCTGCTCCAGCTATACAAACTGAAATTGTTCTCCACAGAATATTTTATTTATGAAAGTATTTATGCTTTAAAAAAGACGGTATTTAAACATAGTGAAGGGGGAAAGACTTCTATACAATTGTAAAGTCAGCAGCTTTAAGACTGAATAAGACTGAATACGCAGACTGATCAGGAGGAGCTCTGCTCAGTGAACTGTATAAAACAGTATTTTCGATAGTTGTAGGTGAGTTTTGTGACGTCTCAGAATATTACTGCCAACTTTATTGAACTGATTACATCCTGATAGAGTGCAGATCTTTTATAGAATTTATGTTTTGCAATCAGTGAGGAGGGTCAAATAAAAAGAAGCAAAGTGAAGGATTTTTAACAGCTTGAAAGAAATATTTGTTTCTGATCCCTTCCTTCACTTCAAAGAGTAAAGACAAGGCCAGAAACCTTTTTTTGTTTTCAAGTACAAAATCTACGTATGCCTCCTTAAAAGAAAATCGTTAAACTACACAGATTTGAGCAGAGTTCAGAAAAACTGTCCATGTGTTCATCTTCAGCAGACTCAGCACCACCAAACCTTCTTATAGCTCTCTGAAACATCAGTCGGCTGCAGCTTATTCTTAAGACCTTCACCCTGGTCACTGCATCTGTGCAGTGGCTATGTGTTTATCAGAAACCAACATTACAGCATCCATCCATCCATTTTCTTAACCATTTACCCAACTTAGGGTTGCAGCAGGGCTTTTTCCTCTTTCAGCTGTCTTTGGGTGATAGAGTGGGTGGAGCCAGTCCATCAAAGGGCCAACGCAGAGAGATGAAAAATACATTCTTAGGATCGAATACCCTAAATCACAGCACCCAAACTATAACATCCAACCATAAAGACAAGAGTGTCTCACTTTCCACAATGGCAAATTAATTATCCTTCACGGTTACTAATAAGTAGTTAAACCAGTGCTGGGATGTGATTAGATGGTGGAATTATGGTGGAAATGCTGTAGTTAAACAAAGTGCACATTACTGTGAAGTTGGAGGCAGACTCCAGTAATCTGCAAGAAGATCCAGCGTGCCCAAACACCACCACCCTGAATTTCACACTCCAATGAGCCACCTCACTGAATAGGAAGTGACAGAAATGTAGCTGATGTTCTTAGGGATACCAGGCAGAGATCAATGCATGTGTCGTCCCAACTACTACACCCGGTTTACTTGATTTTCCATGTGCATGACATTCAAACCACTCACTGATGCAGCACGAGGGCATTGCACTCGAAGGTCTCAACTTCTTTCCAAAATCACTCTGAGTCTCCCTATTTTATGGAAATGAAATAGGAGGCTAGATTACACCCCTTGTTTCAAACTATGGAATCAGCAACAGTAAATTTCTTGAAGTGTCTTGAGTGTCCAGAGCCAGACAGTCCCAAGTTTCCGGAGCCAGATGTTCTCGAGCTAGAGCCATACTCCTGAGTATCTGGAGCCAGAGGGTCCCAAGCGTTCAGAGGGTCTAAAGCCAGAGGGTCCAGAGTCCAAGCCAAAGTCTCGAGTGTCCGGAGCAAGAGGGTCTCAAGTCCGAGCCAGAGTCCTGAGTGTCTGGAACCTGAGGATCCCAAGGGTCCCAGGGGTCCTGAGGTTCCTGAGTGTCCGAAGCCCAAGAGTCCTGAGTCTGAACCAGAAGGTCCCGAGTCTAAGCCAGAGTCCCAAGGTTACCGAATCTGAAACAGAGGGTCCCGAGTCTGAGCCAGAGGGTCTGAGCCAGAAGGTCCTGGGTCCAAGCCAGAGTCCTGAGGTTCCCGAGTCTGAACCAGAGGGTCCTGAGTGCCAGGCAGTCCAAGAGGCTGATGTTGTCTGTGTGCGAGGTGTCCCATTGCCTCTGTCAGCCCACAAAGTGGTGTCGTCTTCTTCTCAACTGGCCACTGGAGATGTCCCATCAACTCCACCAAGGCCAAGCCCTAGCCAAGCCACCCGAGGTGTTCTGTCACTGTTGCCCCCAAAGGGTTTCCTCCACCATTGACCCCCCGGAAGAGCCTCATCTTTCTTGTTGTTGGTCACCTACTGAGCCTCTACTTTGTCTCTGCCACAGGCCACGCAGCCGGCCTCTGGAGCGCCTCTGCCTGCACCATTGGCCACCAGGACGGCCTCTGTTTAGCCTCTGCCCAGCATCCTACTTTGGACTGTTTCTTCCAGCCATCTGCTGCCATTTTTGCTATTGTCCTATCTCCCTGTGTTGGTTTTTGTTTCTGGTCCCCACTGATCAATTCTATCACTTAGTGGGGGGGTAATCAGCTGTAGTCTCGTCTCCCCATATGCATAGCAGGTGGCTGGGGGTGGGCCCAGAGAATGCGGGTGTCTGATGGCTTCTTGGGGCTCTGCAGGGGTTTAGGTTCGGAGTCTGGGGCCCTGGTACCCGGGGTCGCCTTGAAACTACCGTTTGCAGTGGGGGTAGTGGGTGGCTTTGAGTGTGGCGGTGCTCTGGGTAGTGGTCACTGCAGGCTTGCTGTAGGACACGGTCATGGAAGGTGGGGTTACCTCTCCCTACCGCTCCCTGCTGGTCAATCCTGCATGGGTGGATGTTTTTGCACGATTGTTGGCTCGCTCCCTTGGGGGTTGTGGTGTTTGTTTTTTGTATGTTTTTTTTATTACAGGTGCAGCAGTTGGTGAACTGCTGTATTTTTCTATTTGTGCTCTGTCCCCTTATGCTTTTCTCCTATTTTCTCCCCCTTTTTCTTTTTTCTTTCTTGCTCTTTTCTTCCTGTCTGTCAGCTCTGGCATTGCCATATCACACGAGCACTTGTGTGAGTATTAATAGAAAGAAAGAAAAAGAAAACCCACTACCAAGAGGAGCCTATAGAGGATTTACAGAGCTCATCTTGGAAAAGCAAATATGTTTGGCACAACAGTGCATTCAGATCATGATTCTGATTGCAAAAGCTGCCAGACGTGACAGGCTTTAAAAAAGTTTTTCCTGGCATGACGAGCATGAAATAAAAAAAAGTAATCCAGATAATAAACACACAAATCACCACTATTGTGTTAAAGCAGCAACCTCAGCTTATGAAATGGGTTGGGAAAAGAACTGGGCTGTGGTCACCACACTCACTGTCGTGCTGCCTGTTTTATGCTTTTCTTTGTTTCAGTGAATGCTGTAAAACTGTCATAACAAGAACATTTGTCACGGCTCTGATAGACAATATGATTTCTGTACAGTAAACTTAGCATCACACAAACAATTCCAAGACATTCATCACCAGTTTAACCAGTGCTTGCTCAATCATTTAGTGGCTTCATTGTGCAACACAGTCAGAATACTAGAGCAGCTGTGTGAGGACAATGTCGCTGCAGTCATAGTACTAGTGGTTAATGTGCAGGTGGTGCATTCAGAAAGAGTTAGCCTTGAACAAAGAGGGTTGTTGGAGAGCGGGCTAACCTGTTCTTTCTCCTTCCTCCTTTTAGTGGAACTGTTTCACAGGTAGGAAGTAGGCAGAAACTGGATCAAAGGCACTTCAGTAGCAAAAGCTACACCGCAGGGTTCAAACCCTCTCCCACTGGAGCTTTAATGAAATTAATTTAATGAAGCTTTACCCCAAGTCACAGCCCCCCTGCAGTGGCTCTGTGCCTCACCAGGGGGCATAACTGTACAGTTTAACTACCACCAAGCTGAATGTTAAAGGTGGAGAACAAGAGAACAGACAATCCAGGTGATGAATCCACGATCACGGTTTTCTGTCTTACAACTTATTTTAACATAAATGCATCAAAGATCAAACAATCGCTGGAAAAATCCGACTGAATTTCAAGGAATATTGAAAACTTGGTAAATTTTTTAACATCACGATATGAATTTGCATAAGAAGATATATTTTTTATGTTTGCATAATAACATGAAATAAACACAAAAGCCAGCCTCCACTTTTGTTTTCATTTAATTTTGGTAGTTAGCAAAATCATTAATTTCACTGTTAGGGTCAGCAGTGCTCGCACACACACACACACACACACACAGACACACACGCACACAGAGCTTGACGTGTATGATAAAGGGAACCAATTAAGCTAATTTACAAAGACATTCCTATTCTTGAACTGTGGTATTCTTGGACTATAGAACGGTTTGCATGATTCACAGTTAATTATTTTTTACTGGGCCCTTGTTGCAGCACCTCAGTTCATCCTACATCTGAAACAAGCTGTTTATGCCTCGTTCTCCTTCAATTTAAGCCAAATATTTTTTAAAAAGCATATGGGTGGTGCTTCTGTGCTCAAAGCCAGAGCTGTGAGCTTGAGATGACTATGTTAAGGATATCTACTCTCACTGACATCATACAGAGCCAAGAGTGGAAAAGATATTTCTGAAACTGAGTGTTCTGAACACTCTGAAACCTTTTGGCTCACAGGGATTTCTTTTGATGTTCACCACAATTGTAACAATATTCAGTTCAATTCCATTTTATTTATAGACCACAAATTTACATCAGTTGCCTCAAGGTGCTTTATATTGCAGGGTAAAGACCTGCAATATTAGAAAGAAAACCCCACCAATCAGATGACTCCCTATGAGCAAAAACTTGGCAACAGTGGGAAGGAAAAACTCACTTTCAACAGGAAAAAAACCAGAACCAGGCTCAGGGAGGGGCAACCATCTGCCACAACTGGTTAGGGGTGTGGGGAAAGAGAAGAGAGACAGGACAAAAGGCAAACTCCCCCCCCCCCACTCCCACCCCCAGCAGCCTAGGTCTATAGCAGCGTAACTAAGGGAGGCTTCAGGGTCACCTGATCAGGGTCCTAGCTGGCCAATAAATAAGCACTTTTTAAAAACTTATTTACCAGCATTGTATGTATTTACCCCCGAGTCACCTCATAAACTCCGGCCACCGTTTATCTGAGTGTACCCTGATAGCAAAGTGACTCCGGACCTTTATTTCCAATGTATGCCAAAAAATGACTGGCTGTGTTTAAACTGTTATAAATGACCTTTGGCCTATAATCTGAGAAACATGTGTTAAACATGTCTCTCATGAATGATATCAGTCATTTTAAACAAAAAACAACACTCCTGCAACAAGGTAGAAGCCACAGTCACTTTTTGGCAAGGTGACGTTTATATATTTTTTATTTATTAGGGTAAAAACTGCCACTGACATTAAAAATGTTTTTCTTTTCACAGAGATCTGGCTAAGAGGGGAGCTGACATCACAACAAATATAACATCACAGCTCTAAAAGGAGATTTTAAGTGGCCACAAAGCACTGCATTGATTGCAATGTAGGTACAATACTGCAGAGTCATAAAGATACTTGCCAAACAGGTCATTTCTTAAATTTAGAGATAAGCCCTTCATAAATCCTGTTGACTACAGCCTATTTACCAATATAAGGAAAGACATTACACATATAAAAAAAACAATAATAGGAAATCACTTTTTTTGGGTAGGCTATCAGTCCACTGTTTCAGAAGTGTCCAAGTCTGTTTACTCTGGATGAGGATGTAAAACTCTGTGAAAGGAGCCCGATGCAGGTCGATGAGTCAAACACTTAGCCAATAAACTCTCATATGATGTGAGAATGTAAACAAACTGTCTATCATGGGGAAAGTGTGATTTTTTAGGATACTCACATTAGCTGGCGTAATGTTAGCTTATAACCAGCTGTTGTTGGGTTCATTATCTGTCTGGAAACAAGTGTGTCACATGTCTAACCTGCTGACAAGTAATTGAGACAATATCAGGGATAAATAAGCACATTTATGCACAGTTTCGTCTGCTAGAGCCCTGATTCAGCTCAGGAGATTTGAAGAGGATGCTGGTGGTGCCTCTTTCCTTCACATTTTCACTTCTTTAGTGAAGGGGTTCCCTTCTCAGATGATAAAACACAAGCATTTTCATGGTTAGGCAGTGGGGCAGGCAGGACCCAAATGCAGAGACTGACTTAATAGCAGCGTTATTGATGGTCATTCACAAAACACGGAACGGAAAGGCTCTACAGGAGCAGACAATCTAAGTGACCGGGAATCTCTGGAAAACAAAGAACAAGGAATGAAGGATGGATGGATGGATGGATGGATGAATGGATGGATGGATGGATGGATGGATGGAAATAAGAGGTCATCTACAGTAGGTCTTTATGCCTCAGAGATGGATAAATATAACTGGGTGTCATCTGCATAGCAATGAAAATGTTTGCAGTGTTTTCTAATAATATTGCCCAGGCATGTATAACTCGTTTATAACTCAACTCCTATTTACCTAAACAAACTGGAATCTATGAGATTTATGATTCAAACTAATGCAGCACAATTAGAACAAACAGTGTGTTCTAATCACTGCAGTAAAATATCGATCTGCATCAAACGCTGCACTGAGGTCTGACAAAACAAGCACAGCGATGAGTCCACCTGTAACCTTCGCTAGTGCTGTTTCTGTGCTGTGATGCACTCTATAGGAAAGCATAATAAGTCTACTTCAGGGATACTTCAGCATGTGGATGGAGGAAGTGAATGTTGTGCCACAGGCTGAGAACAATCTTTACAATAATAAGCAGTTTATTATTATTATTATTATGGACATTTCTAAATACATCAAAATACAAGTGAGCAAATCCTAATATGTGATGGAAGGCAGGAGAGGAAGAACCATGCAGATTGCTTTTTTCCTGAGAGGTCTCTAGTGCCCCCTGGGGGCTCGTTGCCATATTGTCTCAAACAGACTTGCGCACCAGTTTAAAGGGAGAAATAACAGAAGACAGTTCAGTTCTTTTTAACTCCTTTTGAAAATTTAATCTGTCAGGAACACTGTGTGACGAGGGTTAGGGCCCCATGTGGTCTTGTTTCCTTCCCAAGTCATCATAAATTTTTGCCTAAAGACACGTGTGTTTATAAAACATCCATAATATCAGACTCATAACCTACAAATGTATGGAGGATGTTGCGATGAAGCAGAAAGCATCAGAGAGCAGCAGATGAAATCCCCCCTCAGCCTCATAGCATGTGACCCTCTGTGAAACAAGCTGTGCTAAATGAGCAAACATCCCAGCCACAGGGAAGATACAAATACGGTTTCCAGATGACTCACCACAGGAAACAGACAGAAGCAGCTTATTGATCCCAGAGGGCGTACTGGAAACACTGGAAACTTCTGCACTGCACTCCACATACTTCTCTGCGCGGTCACTCCTGAAACTCTTCAGACCGTCTGTGGCAAAATGTTTAAAGTTAAACTGCATAAATCTATATTTGTGCACAATAAAGTATCAACAAACAGCCCCACCACCACCACACACACACACACACACACACAATATTCAAAGATTTTATGTGCTGTTTGTCACACCAGCATGTATTCAATTTAATTCAGCTCAGTTTTATTTATATAGCGCCAAATCACAACAAAGAGGCACTTTATGTTGTAAGGTAAAGACCCTGCAATAATTACATGTAGTAGCAGTTCATACATTTGAATACGCTCTGAAGAATTCACTAATACCACACTGACTTATTAATAAAATAACATTCAGATCAAATATTATTCATTAACAGGGATCTGTGATTTAAAGAAGAAGTAGCATGAGTATAAGGTTTATATCACTTTCATAAAAGAGGAACATATGATTGTGGAGGTCACCAACAACCCACAGTGAACGTTTATCAGGATATACTCCTAGGACATAAATACTCCATATATATCTGGTATGCACTTTCCCCTGTGGTTTAAGCAGCAGTGGTTAATCTATTAGAAGGCACAAAGAAGCAGATACTTTGAATTCAGTGCGTCACTACGAAGCCTTTAAACTTACTGATATTAATGTCAAAATGAAGGAGGAACAGTCAAATATTATCATGAATCAAGTCCAAATGATGATGATTACAGCCTCACTGCCGAGATGGAAAACTGCGAGAGCTGTCTCGTCTTCTGCCGTTTCACTGCTGGCTGGGTGCCACCTCGCTGGATGTAAATTCTGCACCACCTTTTTGAGAGGGATTTCAGGATCATTGGGGTCAAAGGTTGTTCACCTGAGCCCTGCTGCCAGCTTCTCCATTGCAGCTTTGCGCTCTTCTGCCTTCTGCTGTGAACGCCGGAGCACGTTCCTCAGCTCCTGAAGGTGGTCCAGCGTGCCCACCAGCTCGCCTTTCACCGTTTTCATCTGGCTCTCCAGCATCTGCGTGTGATGGAGGACTTCTCCTGTATCGCCTGCTGGAGCGCACCTTTTCTTCCAGGTCCTCCACTGCGCCAAGCACCACAGATTACAGTCAGAAACAAGAATTTTTATGAGTGAG
Organism: Pterophyllum scalare; assembly: GCA_024447675.2. Classification (NCBI taxonomy): domain Eukaryota; kingdom Metazoa; phylum Chordata; class Actinopteri; order Cichliformes; family Cichlidae; genus Pterophyllum; species Pterophyllum scalare. Next base: position 43,625 of record JAMQGT020010062.1, read on the forward strand.
ATATAACGTTAGAAGGCTTTGTTTGTGGCGCTCACCCATGTTCTCCTGGTATCCCATGCTCTTCGAACCAGACTCTGTCTTCTGGTCCAGCAGGTTCTTGGTCTGCTGCAGCATCTTCTCCATCTTGACGAGTTCGGCTGCCTTTGTGTCGCTGTCACGCCGAATTTTCAGCATCTCCTGCTCCCTCTGAGTCAGTTCACTGTGATACTTACTCATGCTGAGGACTGAAAATCTCAATGGAAGACCTGAAAGTGAACACAGAGACAATGAAGACAACTTAACAGCCAGCAGCCGCAATGAAGACAGGACACAAGGATGCCTATAAGACTCCAATGAAGATCTGCCCAATGAAGCCTCTGAAAGCATGAACTCCTCTCCGCAGTGGAGGAGCATAAAGGACTGCTTTGTTTGCAGTTTAAAGGCACTGCTGATCATATTTGGCTTTTTATAGGCCAAAACCTCAGCACATACCCAGAAGTCATCTGAAAACAGCCGTCTCTCAGTACACACCACGAACTGCAGGTCACCAGACTGGCTCCAAAGAAAGAAAAAAGAGCTCAGTGCTTACTCAAAGCTTTTTAATGAGCTAAAACAACTACAATATATTTCTTTACAGAAGAACAGCTGTTATACTGTTATCATTAGGTGACAGCAAAATGCTGGTAATAATATATCACGTAAGCCTAGGATCCGCTCCTCTATGAAACACTATGGAAAGAAAATCAGGCAGAATGAGACTCGAGCAGTTCCTGTTCATACCAGTTATTCTGATTCCTTCATACATTTGGTAAGCACTATAGTGTTTGTGTATTGTTTTTCTACTCTTACTAACCGCTCTCACCTGTGCACCTACAGCCAATGACAGCTAAGCTGGTTGGTCACCTGACATGCAAATCTTTGGCCTTTGGGACGAAACTGGAGCATCCAGAGAAACCCAACAGGTACGGGAACTGACGGTGCTCACGGTGCACCATCATGCTGCCCATACACAACAAAGATACAGAATTACAGTTAAGAGAAAATATTAAATGCTCTCCATTTGACTTAAATAAATAATGTAACAGAGCAAAAAAGCTACGGAGTAAAATTAATATTTTACCTAATTTCTGTTTGTGTCTCACTAAACAGAAACTGTCTCCTGACCTTCCTGATGTGACGTTCACTGCATGTGAGTCCTTTTTGGTCCTCAGAAAAGTGCACATAATTACATTTCCATAGGAGGTATGCCCATGTAGTCTGTACCTGCAGGGAGAGAGAAGCATGTAATTATAAGCATATAGAAGCATCATTCATGCATAGAATAACTCTCTTACACTGCCTTCTTTCAATAACAATCTCATCCTTTAAGAAGCTTCTTGTATTTAATCAGATTTTTGTGACAGACACTGTGTCTGGATTCTCCTAAAATAAGCTTTCTGTCCTCTATATTTAATGGGAAGGTACGAGTGTTGTATTGATCATCTAATTCTTAATCAGGGGATTTCCCAGAATGTCAGCTGTTGAAGATGGCAGCAAATAGTGACGCTTTGCACATCGAATCCATAAAGCTGATTGATTTGTTCATTTTACCCATTAGCTTTATAGGCAACACCTTCTACAGTCAGTGCAAAAAACAAATCACAGTTACTGATCTGTTATTATCATTTATCTCTATTTGTTCATTACTGTAATCTTAGAAAATGGATTTTGATGGTTGAAGCATTGATAGCTTTAGTTTCAGCGGCACGTCAATCATCGCTGTGCTAATGAACTTCACCTCCAGCATCGATTTGGCCCCTTGCATCACTGTCTGCAGCCTCAGACACTGAATTTATTCTTAAACAACAGACAAAACCACAGCTTCTTCCTGCCCAGAGCAGATTTAGCATTTAGCTGACTGATGCTGGACTGGACTGGGAGAAAGGAGCTGAGGAAGTGTACACATAACAAGCAGAGCTGATCAGTAGCTGCTGATTATAAAATAATGCAGGCAGCTTCATAATCAATATAACCTGTAAAGGTTTTGCGTCCTGGGCTTTGATTGCTTTGCCACATGCATCTGCATGACTTCTCTCGGCTTTCCAAAAACAGTCTTTTCATGAATAATTCTCCATTAGATGCAAATATCAGATATGAACTGATCCAAGATTCTGATGAGGTTTCAGGTGTTTTGTTTTTAACTTTATTTTATTTTCCCGTGTGACTCGGTTACAAAGTGATGAAACAATAGACTCCAATAATAAGATTTTGCTGTATTATAGTCTCATTTATATTTATTTGAAAAGAAAGCAGTGCCAGTCTGAAACAGAAAAAATAGAAATTGTTTTTGTGGCAGTTTAAAAAAAACACTTCTTCCTTCAGGCCAAGTTAGACAAGTGACTCATAAAAGGTCAGCGTGGTAAAATGTCAGTGAAAAAAGCTGACTTACTGTGATCAACAATGCGCCCCTGTGCTCCTGAAACTTTTCATAAAATGCACACAGACTCATATTTGAGCCTGATCCTGCAGCTCACTGTCCACAAGCCTGTTTCCTGTTCTCAGTGCCTCTGTCAGGGTCCTGGGCCCAGGGTTCTCACTGTTCTGAGTTCTTTTGGTGAGGTTCTGTTTTTTGTTGACTCGTTTTTCTTATAGTTTAGCTTCTCGGTTTGCTGTAGTTTTGTATTCTCTTGTTGGTTATAGTTATTATAGTACTTTCTTCTGGTTCCCGTGTTCTTGTCTTCCCACGTCTCTGTGTTCCTGTGTCTGTTCTCCTCGTTGTATCCGTCTCCCCGGGTTCTTGTTTTCAGGTGTCTGTCTTCCTTGTCTGGTTCTCGTGTTGTAGTCTTGAGGTCTGTTTGGTGTTTCGCTTGTGGACCTGCATCCCCGTGTTATGTCTAGTCATGTTATGTTATGTTTGTTCACTTCCTGTTGGTGTCATTTGGTTCACCTGTGCCTCGTCCTCCCCAGCTGTCTCTGTTCCCCTGATTACCTGGTGTGTGTTGGTATTTAAGGTTTCAGTGTTCTTTAGTTCGTTGTTGCCTCGTTGTTATCTCTGATGTAGCTGTGTACCCTTTCTTGTGTCTGTCCCTTTTCTTATCAAGGCCTTTGTGTTTTTGAGTATTCCCCTTTACTCTGGGATTTTGTATTTTGTGAATTCAAGCATTAAAAATGATGCTTCAAGCTTATTTTGTCTCCACATGTCCTGCATTGTGGTCCAGCTCTGCCTGCCACACAGCCGTCTCTGACACCTTCAGGCTTTCTTCAGCTTCAGCTGAGCCCTGCGGTACTGCCTGAAGCTGCTGCTCTTCTCCAACTGTAGACCAATAAATGCTTTTGGCCACCAGGTGAAGACTACCACCAACATCTCAGCCCTTTTTTCTTTCTTTTTTTTAGTGGTGGAACTACAAATTTTGATGTCCATGGAAGCCAGTCATCACCACTTGAAACAAATATGTCAAAACGGTGACTGTGTACGTGTGAATAATGCTGTGTGTGTTAGCCCTTTTGGATTGGATAAGGGGAAGAAAATGGATGGATGGATGTCCACTTAGAACCCCATAATTATGACTTTGTATTGTGACACGTTTTTTCTTCAAATGGCAGATGTGAGATTTGCTAATCTGCCATATTTAGCCCCCTAAATCTGCTCCCAACAATCCCCTTTGTTATAAGTTGCGTTCTAAAAAATATCCACATCAGAGGAGAAACTGTGGTATAGACAGGTCGCTCTGTCTCGCTGTTCCATTTCACATGCAGATGCAGCTTGGAAACATTAGTCATCACATTTACATAAAACTCAGTCACAGCACTGCACACCATCTGTTATGTAATTTTAAGACAGGCCAGCATGTCTCTATAAATGCTGTTCCATAAATAATTCTCCAAATGTTTTGTATAAAATAATCTGAGGGACTCTCAAATACACCAACCTGCTGAATACTGAATGATTAGACCATGTGTGAGAGGTCACACTGCAGGCTGAAAATCTCACATTACTCATGGACTGAGGAGCTGAATGGAGGTTTTGTTGCAATGATTAAGGCTAATATTCAGTTGTACCCAAAGAATTTCCACAATGTGCAGGATTTTATTGTGCCAATGAAAATCAACCACGTCTCTCACAGCAAGCTTCTAGAATCTCAGGAAACAGTAAATCAGTTTAAAGCAGTGGTTCTCTGAGGTGGGCCCTTCTGGTGAGGTCACTTTAGGGCAACGATACCGGCGACTGCTGTGATTTTGTGCTATATAAATAAAACTGAATTATAAGGCGAGAAAAGTACTCTATAAAATACTCTATAATGCAGTCTCCACCCCTTAACTTAAAAAATATATATGGTCCCCACCTGCAGAACCACTCCTTTATTGAGTGTGTCTTGCTAATTGCCAATAATTTCCACCTGTTGTCTATTCCATTTGCACAACAGCATGTGCAACTGATTGTCAGTCAGTGATTTCACAGAAGTTTGATTTACTTGGAGTTATATTGTGTTGTTTAAGTGTTCCCTTTATTTTTTGGAGCAGTGTATATTTGAGTCACAGCAGATCATGAAAACATATCAAATGTTTAAAGTGAGAAAATGTGATATTTAATGGCAGCAACATGTCTCAGAAAGCCGGGACAACAAAAGGCTGGAAAAGTAAGTGATACTAAAAAGAAGCAACTGGAACTGATCAGATTCACTGGCAACACATCAGTGACATGACTGGATGTAAAAGGAGCATCTTAGAGAGGCAGAGGTTCTCAGATGGGCAGAGGTTCTGCAAAAATCTGCATCGACAAATTGTAGAACAATCTGAGAGCAAATGGTAAACGGAGTGGTTCTTATATGGCAGGTTTCTGCTCTAGCTGAGCACTCAAAGCACTTCATACCAACACTTCACACAAGTGCTATCAATCTAACACACATTCACACTCTGACAGTTGCATCAGAGAGAAACTTGCGGTTCAGTATCTTACCCAACAATACTTTGGCATGCAGACTGGAGCAGAACCACCAACCTTCTGATTAGTAGATGACCTGCTCTACCTCCTGAGCTACAGCCACCCCGTTCCTCAGTGGTCCTCAATGTAAAATTATGAAAAGGAAGTCACACCATCTACAGTACATAACATCCATGAATGTGGAGAAATCTCTGTGTGCAAAGGATAAAATCAGTTCTCAGGCAGCACTGCATTAAAAAACAGGTATGATTACATCATGGAAATCATTACAGGGGCTCGGTAAGTCTTCCAGAAATCACTGTAGGTGTATGCAGGTTTCAGAGCAGCACATGCTCCCATCCAGACAACACTACAGCTAGACTCCTCTGTGGTCCAGCAGCTGCTCTCCTCACCTCCCAGATGTTTGCAGACTGCTGTTAAAAGAAGAAGAGATGCTGCACACGGAACAGGAAACAACCTGAGGTGGGAACAGGAATGCGGATTTGACAGAACACAGGAAGCAGGGAAATCAAATACACACAGCACACATGAATGAATTTAACACATAAAACCAAAGAGAAGAGGAAGGGGACACAGAGGGAGAACTAAACTCAAAGCACAGAGAACCACAGAGAACCACAGAGAACCAGGAACCAGCACTAGAAATCTAACTTCAAACAAGCCGGGAAGCCAAAACTCACAGTGCTGCATAAGAAACCCACAACCATCACAATGTTTCTCTTAAAATGGTTATAAACATTCGAGCATTTGAAATGTTTACATTTTCTATTAGGAATAAAATATGGGTTTATGAGATCTGCAAATCTTTGCATTCTTGTTTTATTTAGTTTCACAGTGTCACGTCTGATAACAAAGCTAAACTTGCTGTATTTGTTCTAAATATTAAAAAAATCCAATAAAAAGCTGAAAAGCAGCATATTTTACAGGCTGTAAAACTGCTGAAACAGCTTGGAATAAGAGACAAATTATTAACTTGGGGCTGTTTTTGCGTATGGTTGGAGGCTCATTCAGAGCCCCGTGGATGCAGCAGCGGGGCAGATTTTATGAGATGAAGTCAAAATAAAGTCCGGCGAGTCTGTCGATGGTAATGAAGAGCATCACTGAGGCTCATGCAGATGAAGGATCAAGGCTTTCTTTTTAGCTTTTTATCCATTAAAGACTTCATGTTAATGTTTTTATTTAAAAAACGTCAAAGAAAAAAAGAAGAAGAGGATTTAAAAACGAGACCTTTATGGTTTGATTTTTTTCTTTTAAGCTCCCGAAAGTTTCCTGAATAAAACTTTCTCACTCTGAATGTTCCCATTGTTTGAATTTATGCTGTAATGCAAAACTGTCACCATGAGGGGGAAGACTCACAACAGTTTGTCTCTTCTCTCGCTCAGCAGTGCAGCTATTTATAAAGAAATATTCCCCATTGAAGATGTACTGATACTGCTGGTGAAAACCGCAACAATCACTGAATGTGGAGGATTAGCGGAGGTCTGGTGGATGTACGGGTGTCTCATTAGGCTTTGATGGATGTTAAGGGGATGAAGAGGTAAAGAGCAGGTGTGAGCTGACAACCTGAAAATGAATTATTGAATTATTGTTGTCAGTAAAGGATGGACCATAAATCAATTTATGTATGAAATGCAGATGTTTTTCCCAAAGAGGGAATTAAACCTGAGGTTGTGTTTGAGCCACTGAAGCACAGTTAAGTTTTTACACATTTTATACAAATAAAAACTGCAAACTTGTTACCTCAGAAAGAAAAAAATGGTGTGATGTGAACTTATGAGAGGCCGGTTATAGACATTTGTTTGAGTGCGTGTTAGATAAGTCATGTGAACTTAAGCAGGGTATTCCAGGTGTCGTTCTCCCCAGCGACGATTTCCGGTTCCTCCCGGAGGATCCGGAGACACTCCCAGGGCAGATGAGATGTATTTCAGGTCTACCTCAGCATCTCCTCCCAGGCGCAAAACTTCCAAAGGGAGGTAACCGGACTGGAACCACCTCAGCTGGCTTCTTCAGGAGCAGCGGTTCTACTCCAAGCATATTCTTTATTGCTCATGTTTCATGGTTTTTAACGATCTATTTCACTTCAGCTCTTTCTATTTTTCCTCCTCAGACGGCCCAACAACAGCCCACAGGCCGGTTGTACGACATACTTTGAACGCTGCTTCCATCACTGCAGGTAGACGTGCGGTCCATAGCTCCCCACGGTCGGCTGATGGAGAACCGCGTTGAGCCCATCATGGTAAGAATACTCGCACACCACAGTTATGTTTCATTTTTGTGCCCCATACACTGCACAGCTGGTTTTATGAGCACTAAATGCTGCAGCAGTTTCAGTCATGATGGCCTTTAACTGGCCAAACCTGGAAATCACATCACACACCCGACATAAACTGTGCAACTGGAAAAAAATCGAATGTTTCTGTAGAGAATCCGACCACCGGCTCTCGTGCCATTAAAGCTGCCGTGTCTGACTAACTGCTGTGTTTTCATGCTCTGCAACGCTTTTGTTTTTTCATGAAATACAATCACAAAAATGTAAGACGGCTGTCTGTTTTGATGGATGATAATGCCTGTGCTGCACCTGCTAATGTGCCATTTAACTGAGCGTCCATTACCTTGTGCTGGGGCACTCCCTTGAGATCCAGGTTTACAGTATCTCTTTACTAGATCCCAGAAACAGAACTCTCATCTCGCTGCAAAGTAAGGTACAGAGGAATCTTTGTGCTCTGCACCTGTTAATGCAACTCTGCTGCTTTATAATGTTTTCAGTGAAAGAAAATGCAGCGCATGTGCCAAATCTTCTGAAATATGGACCAAAACAAGGATGTTCTGGTCCATGATCCTACTCCGGCATTTCTTCTCCGTCCTCTCCTCTGCTGATACAAGCCTCCCTCTGAGCTCTGAGACTGATCCCTGAGGAACATCACCGGGGAACGTTCTCTTTCTTCAGGGAGACTGTGATAGTCTGCCAGGAATTATTTTCCATTTTCGTGCACTGTGTGTTGCTGTTTTGGGCTTTTTTTGTTCTGTTTTGTTTTAACCAAACAAATCATTAAAACTCTGCCCTGAAGCCCTGAAGGTTTTTTCCTCTCCTGTATGAACCATCTCATTTTTTCAGATCCCTTTAGCTCAGGTAGGAACGCTTGTGGATCATGTTATCAGCGAAAGAATTAACAATTATCTGTCCACGTTATACACAACCTGTAAAATGCTGGAAACCCAACTCAGGGCTGAGTCATACAAACCCAGCATTATTAGTGTTTATGCACACATGTGACAACAAGTCATCCAATCAGCCACTTGTTCCCATAAGAGTGTTTCCAACATGAGCGTCGCTGCAGGCGGGGGAGTCAACGAAGGCTGATAAGGTGGCACGGCTTGATTGCTGGCTGCTCCAGTCTGCATGTTAATATTTAATGTTTAAGCTTTGCCATTTAGTCCCCACACACTTTTCAGAAATCTGAGAAAATCCATTATGTACGTATTTCTTTGGAATTTCTTGGAGAAAACCAAACACATTATTTGCACGCCCTTTAGTGTACGACTGCAAGAGGTCGCTTAGTTTAAAGACGTAACCTGCACAAACGACCTATGAGGTCGTTTTTTTTAAAGGTGGACAGGCTCACGTGTAAAAGATGGAACACAGCCACCATGACATCAACTGCTGTTTTAGTCAGTCACACCACTGAGAGGGAAAATTCAATTCAATTTTATTTATCCATCCATCCTCTTCCACTTATCCTGTTCAGGGTCGTGGGGGGGCTGGAGCCTATCCCAGCTGACATAGGGCGAGAGGCAGGGTACACCTGTACAGGTCGCCAGCCTGTCACAGGGCCAACACGGAGACAGACAACCATTCACACCTGTGGGCAATTTAGAATGACCAATTAACCTAACCCCAGTAACTGCATGTCTCTGGACTGTGGAAGGAAGCCCACGCAGACACGGGGAGAACATGCAAACTCCACACAGCAAGAAGTCCGGGCCAGGGGGGAATCGAACCCAGGCCTTCTAGATCTCACTTTAGCTGTGAGATCAGTTTTATTTATATAGCACCAAATCACAACAAACAGTCGCCTCAATTACACAGAAAACCCAACAGTCAAAATGACCCCCTGTGAACAAGCGCTTGGCGACAGTGGGAAGGAAAAACTCCCTTTTAACAGGAAGAAACCTCCGGCAGAACCAGGCTCAGGGAGGGGCACTCATCTGCTGTGACCGGTTGGGTCTGAGGGGAGAGGTAATGTAAAGCTGTGCTATAATGTTGGAAGTTGGAAAGCAAAAAAAGCAGCGATGCTGAAAAAGGACCAAACTTCAGTCAAAAGTCAGAACAAGATCCTAACGTTAACATCCACACTGAAGTCGTAGAGTGATTATTTTCTGAAGCATTTAAATGTTTACTGTGTCTGGGTCACCGTGAGCCCACAAGCTGTCGTGTACACCCTGAGTTTCTAATACCTTAGCTTAAAGACATGCTGCGTGTGAATAGCCGCAGAGGCTGAGAATAACCACTTGAAAAAATGGATATGTCACCGCTTGTCTACCTGACTTTAAGAAGGACCACAGTTTACAAAGTCCAAGTCATTCTGTATTAAATATGACTTAATGAAAGCAGGTTTAAAGCACTTCAGCACTGACTTCACGTTTCACACTTAAAAGCTACATACATCCTTCTTTTATATACAGTCTATAGCTTTACAGGCTTTTCCCACTTTAAGGAATCATATGGTTCATCTTCACTTCCATTTTCAACTTGTAAAAGCTCAAAGGTGTTTGATCTAAGTAACCAGATAATACCCTTTATCTATGACACTTGTGTTATTTATTAAGCTTTTATTATTACTAGGCTAAACATGTCACGTTGTATTGAAATGCACATATAAGTATCGTCCTAATCACTGCTAATGTATAATTTTCTGTTTCATCCCAAGCAGTAAAACAAGCAGGCCTAATGATACAAAGCATTCCAGTTAATGAGTCTGTTAATGAAAGAAGAAAATGGCACAAGAAGAAAAATAACATTCAGCAGAAGCTTGTGTTGTTAGCGGTATGAGAGGATTTACCCTTACATTAAACACATTAAATAAAAGAATTATTCGGTGCCATGCATTCGCTTTAAATAAAAAAGCTTATACTATCTGTGGCATGGCCTAATTTGCAAAAGCAGAAGCGAATGGCCCGCCTTTGTCGAGGAAACGCAGTAAGGTTAGAAACCGGTGCGCATCCTCTCTCTGTAATTGGCCAAAACGCCCCCAGAAGTGCTCATAAACCAACATGAGTCTGACTTCGCTGCAGTGAGCGGCGCAGCTCAGTCCGCTCCTTCTCCCGGCGCCCAAACGCGCATCTGCCGACACTAATAATGATGAATTATATCTGGAAATTTTCCAGGGTCACTCCAACAGGCGTTGCCTGATACGAATGTGAAGTGCACGCCGAATTTATTGCCTCAGCAGCTGCTGTGAGATGTTCGGCGTTTGCCATGGCCAGAGGTCTGTTTCCATGGGGGTTCTTCAGGAAGCCTGTGTACATCCAGGTAAGGGAAACCCATCTTCACTCTGGTCTGAAGTCCAATTAGAAATCCGTCGATGTGCGTTTGCATGCGCTCGGATGCTACGCGGAGCCCGTGTGAGCGCTGCGCTCGATGACTTAAATATTTATTATTTAACCTTCACATTTCTCACGTGGATTTGGCGGTAATTTGCAGAATAATGAGTGGGCTTCTCACAGTGAGTCATAAAGTCACTTGATGCACGACGGCTCGACAGGACTCAACCATCCTCCTGATCCCCGTTACTGTAGCAACCACTTCCATGATGCATGTAGCTGGTTGTCATCCGTTCAAAAGAGGCTTTTTCTTTTTTAATGCTGCCAAAGTTTAAGATCACCTTTGATTATGTGAGTCATTCACATATGGCACATAAATCTAATGTGGCGTATCTGGAGGAGTCGCCACTTATTAAAGGCTGCTTCACCTTCATTCAGCTGGACTGAACACAGCAAAGGTTCCAATATAAAGTTATAGATTTCTACCTGATGTAATAGTGCTCCTTATTTGAGAAGCTTTTTAAGAACATTATGTAACCATTCTCTGCGAGTGAAATTAGGTGAATCCACAGAGGCATTGCTCATAAGTAAAATTAAACTGGGGAAGCCCCTCAAGGACAGGTGGAGGTCTCAGGAAGCAAAATCCACAGACGGGTGGAGCGTCAACTTCAGCACGCTTTCCAGCTGGCTGAAGATGCTTCGGTGCTTCACTTCTCACTTCTTCTGTTGTAACTGCACATTATTTTTCTAATTTAAGACATTTGCTTCTCTAATGTTGGATGGGCCGTTTTATCTCAGCAGCTGCTGGTGCGCGCTTCCTGTCGTCCCCATCCACGCCAGAAACAAAACTGTCAAGTGAAAGAAGGAAATGACAGCCAGTCTCAAGGGACAGCCACCAGTATCGCTCAGTTTTCTTAGGCCACTCTGGCCTTCCAGTGATGACTTAAGAAGTGTCATTCAGTCATCCTTTGAGAGAAGCTATTTCCACTGAACTAGTGAAATACTGATCGGCCCAGTAAGGCGGAAATTTTGGCCTTGTTCTGACGCAGATAAAATGTGCATCAAATAATGTGTCTTTATGTCACACTGAAGAGGAGCGTCATACACACAGCTTTACAGTCAAATTGGTAAAAACATTTAGTGATCAGTTACAACGTGACAGGCTGCTGATATTAACATCATGACCTTTGAATTCACGAGTTTTCAAATTTTAATTTCTTTGTCTTGTTGTTTTACATAGAAATAGTACATTATCTTTTTTTAATTTCAATCCCCAGCATTTTTTAAATAACTAAGAGTATTAGTAATAACAGCCCATCCTCCATCCATCCATCCATCTTCTTAACTGCTTACCCAATTTAGGGTCACCAGCTACCTTAATGTGCAGGTCTTAGGACTGTGGGAGGAAGCCAGGGTACTCAGCGCAGACCGACACAGGCACAGGCACAAGAACCCGGGCCCTTCTTGCTGTGAGGCGACAGTGCTAAACACTGCACTGCTGGGCTCTATTAATAACAGTGTTATTTAAAGTCACTCAAGTTTGATATGAGTAGTTAAATCCTAATTTTTTAGTAGTAATTCATCAGAAAGAATGGACATGAGGACATTTCTGCACATGAAGCATTTCGATGCTGTAGCGACAGCTGTGTGGCGTACGTGAGCCGACCGGGTACGAACATTTAAGTTGGGTTGGGAGACAGTTGGATTTCAGTGATCATTTAATAGGTTTTATAGTTTTGTTATAACATGTTATGACTTCAGCATCGAATCTTATCTGTACGTTACAAAAGATTTGAGAAGTGGCTCAAGTTTGTTCTGACAGGAAGTCATTGCAGAGTTTGCAACTTCATACTGCGTGCATCACTGCAAAGGAAACACACCTGATGGTGCAGAGCTAGACGCCTAACTTCATGACAGAGGAAACAACTGCTGATAAAGTAATCTTCATGTTATTGTTGCCTTATTACTCAATGTAAAAATGTGTGTTTGTGTATGCGTTGGAGGTGCTGTGTGTGTGTGTGTGTGTGTGTGTGGAGACTGGAGAGGCTGTCTGCTGTCTGTGCAGTGATGAGTCAGATCTTCATAGTGTCTGTGCAGACAGTGTGGCATCCTTCTGTCCTCAGAGAGAAGAAGTGGAGAAGCATGGCCGGCCTGTTCCTCGCGCACCTTGATTTCAGTCTTTTACCTGCATCTCTCTTTCTGTGCAGAGCGTTGTCCCGCTTTTCTATTTGCCAGAGATATTAGGCAAACTCTGTGCAAATGAATCCTCCAGCCCTCTTCATCTTTTGTTTCTCTCCTCTCATGTCTTTCTCGTCTCTGCACAGAAGCCCATTAAACGGCAGCCTCTCAGGGATAGCTTTATAATCATGCATAATGGATGAATAGTGTGCAGGCTGCAAAAACCAAGTGTCAGAGCAGTGATGGGGTGCTCGTGATCAGCTTAAATCTCCTCTCTGCTTCAACAGATCAACAGCAGGTGACCCTTTGTAATAGTACAGCATGTCCTCCATTCTTTGAATGTTATGTGCATGAAGCCTTCAGGACTAAATACAGCAGTGTTTCAATGGAGCCGTGGGTTGGTTTGCAGGAAGGAGTTCAACCAGATGAAGATAGACTGTTTCTTTCCACCCACCTCAGCATATGGCCACAGCTCCCAGTCAGTCTCTAATTAATAGCTGTCACAGCAGCCACAATCAATATGGGCTCATTAGCCGTGTTTGTGTAACTCTCTCAGCTCGCAAAGGGTCAATACATGATGCAGTGCACAGAAAAGCATCAGCCATGTTTGAAATAAAAGCCGCAAAATATCGATTAGAAAAAGGCCGACCATGTCTCTGTTTTCCCCGTGGAGTGATATTTCCATAATGTTTCTGCTGTTGATGACTTTCACCTACAGAAGAACTGATGGGCGGTGCACGCAGCACTTGTGTGGTTGCTGCTGTTAAACTTGCTGTGGTTCTGCATGGTCAGATTTGTAAGTATATCAATCAATAGACAAAGCAGCAACAATCACATTCAAGCAGCAAGAGCTAAACAGATTTCCTCTTTTTGTCAGGGTGCTTGAACGTTGATTTGTGCACCATTTTTTAAACATTATCGGTCAGACACATTTGGAAAGATGTGTGGGGGCCATGGCGGCAGGTGCTGTGGCAGAAAGAATGACAGATTATTTTAAAGCCTCAAAGAATGAATGAGGCCACAATCCCACTGATATTAGCGATATGGTTTAATGATCCTTGTGTGAACACATTTCTGCAAAAGCAGAAAATTCCTGCAATAATAAATTTTGCTTTATTCATTCTGTCCGCAGCATAAAAATACTGCTAGACTCCATTATTTTTATATTAACAATGGATCAATTGAGTGTGCAGGATGAAAGCAGGCAGTGATGATGAATCAGCATCGAATTATCACCCACTGAACATTTACAGCTTGATGGTTGGTTTGAAAAAAATCAAAACCAAGGCTGAGGAAGGAGGAGGCCGGGGAGCCCCGCGCCTCTCCACCCTCCACGTTACATCTTGGTCCAGTATACTAACCTCACTGGTCACTGTATCCCCACTGGAATTATTTCTGTCCATTTTACTCTCAGCTTTCAGGCCCCTCTCCGGATTCAGGAGACAGACAGCGTCCCTGAAGCTTATCGTTAGGACTTCATTGCCACCACGTCATCAGCTGTTATCGTCTCTGCTGGAGTTTGTTTGGTCCTTGTGTCTCGGTCTGCCTCTTTTTTCTCTTTCTGCTCACCCTCCAGCCAGCCCCTCCCTGAGTCTGGTTCTGCTTCATGGTGAAAGGGGCTTCTTCCTTCCCACTGGTGCCAAGTCACAGAGGGGGTTATCTGGTTGTTAGGCCTTTACCGTGAACTTTACAAATTTTACTAATAATGCGATGAATTTCTCAGTGTCCAATTTAAAGACTAAAACAACTCAAATAATCCCGCGGCCGTGTGAGCCTTACGAAATGTTACAGTGATGGTTTAAAAGTGCACAGAGATAGCTGGACGTGCTTTATCAAATTTTATTTACTTTGTCTCTGCGGTTTATTGTTACAAATGATTTCACTCTGCAGTGTTGGATCGTCTGGCTGAGAAAGCTCCGAGCCATAATCTGCCCGATCTGCACTGCCACATTTTTAACAGGCGCAATCATTCAAGCGCACACACAGACACACACACGCGCACACACAGCTGATGCACCCTTACAGCTGTCCTCTTTTCAGTAACTTTTTGAACGCGAGGTTCAGAGGACGTCTGTAAATCGTAGCTACAAATACACAAACAAGTGCCGCACCAGCGGTTTGAAGGTTTTGTTCTGTTTCTGTATGTTTCATTGTTAAAAGCATTATTGAATCTTTCTCTTTCTGCTCACTCTTCACTGTGTGAGTGGGTAACTGAGGTGCTTCAGCAGCTTTAACTCTTACTTCCTTTCTTGTGTTTCTGCATCGTTAACCAACAGCAGACACAGACAGAAGGCAGCTTTTAACAACATCTTGCATGCGATGTCATATTTAAGTCATTTCACACCATCCCCCACCCCTACCCCTCCCCCACTGTGAAAAGATCACTTTATATTACCATCACTGACAGCCCAAATTACATCAGCACTGCTGTCACTCAGACACAAGGTCAAAAGGTCGGCTCAGTTTACTGTTTTCCGGCCCTTCAGATACTCACTTTGTGTTTCTTGTGTTTTTCAGTGCCCTCTGAGAAACATGAGCAAAATCAAAATAAAACATGCACTCAAACTGCAAAAGGACACTGTTAGCATCCAGCCGGTGAGCATGATGGAACATCTGAAACTCTAAAGGAGCCATTCTTTCCTCTAAAGCAGGGGTATTCAACTCCAGGCCTCGAGGGCCGGTGTCCTGCAGGTTTTAGACGTCTCTGCTTCAGCACACCTGAGTCACATATAGAAGTCATTAGCAGCACTCCAGAGAACTTGACTGCATACTGAGGAGGTGATTCAGCCATTTGATTCAGGTGTGTTGGATCAGGGACACATCTAAAACCTGCAGGACACCGGCCCTCGAGGCCTGGAGTTGAATACCCCTGATCTAGAGGAAAGAATGGCTCCAAACCAGTGCTCACGTTTGCCCATGCCTGTTGGATGCGACACATAATAATGGTCCAGTTGTGTGTCTGTAGCATGAAACAGGCAACAAGTGGCTTAAAAATGTTCAGGCGTCGTCTGCTCCTTTGTTTCTAATAACAGGAGGATTAAAGGTGGCCGCATGGAGAAACATGAGATTAGACAGCGACATATGGAGGCTGTCTGAAAGCTGAATTTCTGCATTATCTGTTGTGGTGAAAGCAGAAAATTGATGGCAAAGCCATTTGGAAAGAGATAATAATCTACTTTCCAGTGCTGAAACCATCTCACATATTTGGCTTTTATTACACTGTTAAATTGTCTTACAACTGCTATTAAACTATCACTGATAGGTCAGAAGAAAGAAGATGGATGGCAGAGTGCTACAGAAAGGAAAAAGAAGAGCGGGGACACAGAAAGAGACTTATGCCAATAAATAAATTGGATCTGAAAGGGGCAGAGGGTGGAAGCAGGGGCTGTCCATCACTGCCAAGCACTGAGTGCACGAAGCACTAATAGAGAAGGAAGTGCTAAAAAGTCTGTTTTTGTTCACTAATGTTCTCCAGTTGGAAAAATGCCATTATAGATCTGAGTGAGTGTTTTATGAGCCAGGGGATTAAAAAGAAAATCAAAAGACACAGTAATGAGTCTGGAGTCACTCTAAATGTTGCACACAGCAGCCCACAAACACCATTTACTGTTAATTACCGAGCACCTATTTAGAAGCAATTGCTTTAATGATGTACTCAGTGATACAACTCCGTTTAGCTTATTTGTATTCCTCTTGCAGGCGTGTTCTCTTACTAATAGACCAAATGACTACTGCATCTCTTTATTTACTCATATCAGACCATTGCATCTGCAAACACACTTTTTTAGAATCGTTGCCATTAAAAAGCATTTGGTAATAATGGTTCTGAGGTGCGCTTGTAAGTGGCCTTATGATTTCATGGTAGCACGATCTCATTTCTGCTTTGTCTCCATGCTTGCAGGTATTCAGCTGTTTATTTCACAGCAGTGCTGGATCTGAAGTTTAGCAAATTATCAGCAGCTGTGAAGCAATAAATGCATTTTTCTATTGGACTTTAAAGCTGTGGTGATTACTATAATGACTCTGAGTTTGTGGTTTCTAACAGGGAGTCATCCATTTACTCCTACATAATAATCACATGACCCAGCAGCTTTCATCAGTATTTTTAGGCTCTTTGAGCTCAGTGTACAGTAGTACATCCCTCAGCATTAGGGTGCCAGAGAGGAACTGTGGTACTGCGTGAGGGAGTCATCACAGTACTGTGAAAAAATATTTCTCATTTCTTAGGTTTTTTTTGCATATTTGTCACACGTAAAAGTTTCAGATCAAACAAATTTTAATATTGGACAAAGAGAACTCAGGTAAATACAAATCTGAAATGATTTCATTAATTAAGGGAAGCTGCCCGCCCATGAGGATGATCAGAAACACAGCAGCGAGCCCACCGCTGAATGGCTCCAAATGAAAAACAAAAAGAGGGCTTTGGAGCGGCCGGGTCAAAGTGTGGACTTAAATCAGACTGAGATGCTTCCGGTCATGAAAACCCTCCGATGTGGCTCCAAAGAAGAGTGGGCCAAAATTCCTCCACAGTGATGTGAAAGACTCACTGCCAGTCATCATTAATGCCTGACTGCACTTCTTACAGCCAAGCGTAGCATGACCAGTTATCAGGTTTAGGGGCGGTTGTGTTTCCACACAGGGCAGGTAGGCTTCCCCTAATCAATGAAATCATCATTTCAAAACTGCATTTTTTTATTTAGTCGGGTTATCTCTATTTTAATATTA
Organism: Pterophyllum scalare; assembly: GCA_024447675.2. Lineage (NCBI taxonomy): Eukaryota > Metazoa > Chordata > Actinopteri > Cichliformes > Cichlidae > Pterophyllum > Pterophyllum scalare. The sequence continues at coordinate 60,969 of JAMQGT020010062.1, forward strand.
AAATTTGTTTGATGATGTGAAACATGTAAGTGTGACAAATATTTTAAAAATAAGAACTTCTTCACAGCACTGTGAGGACATGAGTGAGGACAGCGACAGGGCGAGGTGTGTGGGAGGAGTCACACATGGGTTACAGGTGGGGGTGGGGTTACATCAGGGATCCGCCCCTTCTCGTTTGCAGGAAATAATTAAACTGGGAAAACAAAAATATAATAAAATCAGGAGAAGCTCTCCAATAATAGCCCATCTTAGCAAGAGATTTAAAGAGGCCACTGGCTCTGCTGCCCTCATTTCTTCAGACAACTTGTTACTAAGTTTTGGAGCTCTGCCTCAAAGCCACCACTAGCTTCTGGATCAGATAAAAGCCCTCTGCCCGAGACTCTCAGGCTACACATGGACTTGTATGCAGTTAAGAGGTCAGATATATACAATAGTGAGAGGACATGAAGAGCCTTAAAGGTACAGTCAGTCATTTTTTGGAGGTCATTGAATGGTCAATGAGAGTTTATTTGCTAAAGTTACATCCACTTCAAAGAAAGTTGCGCTAACTCGGGCTAACAACAGCTAACCGGCAGCGCTTACTGACAGAAAAGTTCAGGATGTCCTCAACAAGTCAGTATCGCTGTCAGAAGTGACGATCACTGACTCGTCGACTCGTACCGGGATCCTTCCACAAGGATTTACGGCGCGTCCCACAGGAAATAAAGGTGGACGCTCCAGGCAGATCCAGATTCGGCCCAAACAGTGGTAGAAACACGCCGACGCCTGGGCCATTATGGGGTACGGTGTGACCTTAATGTTTTTGATCTCTCTCCGCTGACTCAAACATATTTGTCCTGATCTAGGTAAAATTATGCACTTGAACTGGAAAAGGTAAGAGCTCAGTTGACTGCAATCGACTGACATCAGGCAGTGAAAATTTTACACACTGCAACTTTAAAGGTCAGCAGTCATTTGCTGACCAGAGAAAACCTGCTTTTACGAGCGACGATTTCAAATCAGCCAAACTAAACGGAACAGAGCCTGAGTTTTCCTCAGCAGCTGGAGAACAAAAACAACAAAGGGAAAGGAACAGAAGTCTTAATGAATGCTAATCTTGCTTACTGTATGTCTGCTGATTGGGTAAACTGTAATCTCAGTGAGGTGCTAGGTTTAAAGTTTGTTCTGCTGCCCCCAGGTGGCCAAAAATAAAATCACACACACACACACACACACACAAAATCATGCAAGGCACAAACGGGACCACTGGGAACACTGGAGTTCAGTTCCAGTTCAGGCTCCTGTGCCAGTTCCCTAAATGAATGATGTCAGCATTCATTAAAGAAATCTGTGGCCTCACATTTAACAGCTTTTATTATTTTTATTAGTAACAATCATGTTTTTTAATATGTCAAACACCAAGTAATTTATTCTCACATATCTTTAACACAATTTTCCCATGCATCCATTTTCTTATCCACTTATCCAAATCAGGGTTACAGTGGGGCCGCTGTGTTAGGGTGTAAGCAGGTACACCCTGGCACACCCTGGACAGGTCACCAGGTGGCTTTTCTGAGGTTTGGAGATACCTGGTTGGTGCGTTTCTTTGGAGACAGAAACAAGTCCCACCTTCAACTTGTTGTGCGATGGTATGTTCCTGCACAGCTCAAAGAGGACTTGGTGGTTATTCTCAGCATTGGGACTTCTAATCCTAATAAGCAAACTGCAGGACACCTCAAAGGATGTTCAGCCTAATGCAAAAGTCACTGCTTTACTAGAAAAAATGAAGAAAAATTACAATGTGTGCTCGTCACATGAAAATTTCCATTAATATGAGGAGTCAAATCTCTGTTTTAATGCAGTGCAGCATCCAGATATCAGCACGCATTGCAGATGCAGTCGTTTAACGTCATAGAGGATTTATTCTTTTTGGAAGGCTGAAGTATATGAACTAAAACAATAACTCTGTAGTCCCGTTTTAAAGCTGATATTCACCCTCAAAGTGATGCAAATGTGTTGCCAACAGGCCAGATTCTCCTACCTACACATGAAGTACCTGTTCTTCTCCTGGCTGGCGGTGTTCGTGGGCAGCTGGATAGTGTACGTGGAGTACTCATCCTACACGGAGCTGTGTCGTGGGCATGAGTGCAAAAACTCAATAGTGAGCATTTTATCTTCCCTTTATGTACCCATCCAGTCACATCTGTTTACAGCACTGTGCTCATGTTCATTATGCACTTTTGACTTTGCAGTGTGACAAATACAAGAAAGGAGTCATTGATGGCTCAGCCTGCAGCAGCCTGTGTGAGAAACAGACTCTCTACCTGAGAAAGTGCTACACTGCCAACCCCAACAGCCAGGTCAGCTTTTGTCCCCTCCCCCCCCCAAATTCAAGCACCACTCTCCAGTCTGCCTGTTATTAATTTGGCTGCATCTTCATTTTAGGTTTACTCGGGGAGCTGGGGAGACCTGGAGGGTGTCATTAAGTGCCAGATGGAGGAGACTCCGCATTATGACTTGGGAGGTGAACCCAGGAAGGAGGCTGCTGCAGCCTTCAACAAACCAACCAAGGGAACCTCGGTGGAAAGGTTCAGAGAGATGATCGTCGACCACCTTAAGGTTAGAAACTGAACTGAACTGAACACGGTCGAGTCCCCTTTCAAAGCCTCAGATTTACTTTAAACCTCTACTTTTCTTTAGGCCAAAGTTGGGGATCAGGCGAACCTCGCTGTCCTGGCAACTCAAGTGTTGTCCATTGCAGATGGCAATAAGGACAGCCACATCTCACTGCCAGAGGCTCGCTCCACATGGGCTCTGCTGCAGCTCAATGAATTTTTATTGGCTTTGGTCCTGCATGACAGAGAGCACACGCCCAAGTTACTGGGCTTCTGTGGAGACCTGTATGTCATGGAGAAGGTGCCACACGCTCCCCTGTATGGGATCAGTCTACCCTGGATCATTGAGATGTGGATCCCTGCCGGTCTGCGCCGCAGCATGGACCAGTGGTTCACCCCTTCCTGGCCACACAAGGCCAAGATCTCCATCGGACTGCTGGAGCTGGTCGAGGACATTTTCCACGGCACTTTTGGCAGCTTCCTCATGTGTGACGTGAGCGCCACCACTTTCGGCTACAACGACCGCCACGACTTGAAGGTGATGGATGCGCGTTACATTGTCCCTGAAGCCATCTTCCAAGAAGTCATCAGGCAGCAGCGCTGCGACGTGGACGAGGACTGCCTCTACGGGGCCGACTGCCTCACTTCCTGTGACCTTACCAAGCATCGCTGCACAACGGAGGTCACCAGGCCAAACTTAGCCAAAGCCTGCGACGCACTCAAGGACTACATTCTGAGGGGGGCGCCGTCTGACGTGCGCGAGGAGCTCGAGAAGCAGCTGTACGCTTGCATCGCGCTGAAAGGTTCAGCAGAACAGATGGAAATCGAACACTCGCTCATTCTGAACAACCTCAAGACTTTGCTGTGGAAGAAAATCTCTCACACTAAAGATTCCTAATAAGAAGCAGGCGAGCATTGCACAACAGCACAAAGACTGACTACTTCCCTTTAAATTTCCTAATGGACAATCATTTTCACTGTGCAGACTAATATAATCCCGTTGTATCCATGCATAACAGATGTTATCTTGAGTTAGTACTACAGGAATGTCACTTTAATATCTACAATCATATACACAAGTGGACTCTGTTAGGATTAACTGCAGTATACTGAGAAAGTGCAATTTTTGGAAACCAGGATGGAGATTAATAATAAATCTGACTTAACCTACATCAGCTTTTGGGTAGCTCGTGTACTCCACGTGTCCTTCACTGACGACCAACACTGGAAACACAAAACGATCCAAATCGGTAAGTTTTCCTGCAGAAACTATCAGCCACTTCTGTACCAGTGGGACTGAGTAAATAGACAGCTACGTGAGAATCCATGAGCTGGTACGCTGACTTGGCCTATGGGGGGGGCAAGGGACCATTTCTCAGGGTTTCCAGTGCAGCGAGGAGATCCAGTTCAAGACTATTTTGTAAAATTCCCCCATTTTGCTTTTTTTTGACCCATTTAGAGAGATTAACTCGAGTCTTTATGAAAACAAAAGTTATTTTTATATTAAAAGGGTCCCAAGAGCCACCCATCACAGCCAAAGCAGTGTAAAAGAGTACACGAGAGGATCAATTCCTTTTCAATAGATTTATTAGAAGAAATTTCTGCATCAAGAATAAAGCAGACCAACGCCTCAGTCTGCAGCCTCCTGTTCCTGAGCCCGAAGGAAGCTGGCCTTCTTCTGGGCCACACGGTCTTTCCTCTGGGCCAGAGAGAGCTTGGCACGGTTCCACCTTCACAGAAACACACAATTAGGATTTGCAGTTTAATTGCATCAGAGCTGCTGTGGCAGAACTAGTTCAAAAAGGCACCGGAGTCACGGTATTCCCTTTGAAGTAGCTTAGAGCTCAGACTGAGATTTCCCTCCAAATTCAGTCAGAAAAAACCAAAACAGTAACTAAGTGGGACTTCTCACCTCTTCTTCTTGACTTCTTTGGGAGGCTTCTTTTCATGGACTGGGTTCTCGCGAATGGTGGCATGAGCCTTTTTGTACATCTCCTCGATCTGAAAGATGATCCCCAAAAGTTACTTCACAGTTGACTCTGGATCTACAACGTGCTGAAAGTACCCATGCTGCTTTGGTTTAACGCGCCAAGCGCACCCTCGTTCATGCATCCTAAATGCCGCTCTTTTGTTTTAACAGCTGAAGTGACTCCACTAAGTCGCTCAACAGACACAAACAACCCAGAAAATGTTTGTGCAAATGTTCCATGTTGAGACACACAAAGATCTGCTGTGACTGAGCTGGATTTGTACAGTACTTAGTGAACAGCTTAGCCTCAGGAAGTGACATGAAATCACTGAGAGGCGGCGGGAGAAGTGTTTAGAACTGCATCTCAGGCCATAATCTCACATTAGAAATCATCAATATCCGTGTCGCCGGGATTATGATGTTCAAGTTCATAATTACTTTGTGGACACCAGAGGGCCATCCCTCAGTAAAGACCTGGATTAACTGCAGTTACAGGTAGGGAACACCCAGCATATTCCCAATAACCAGACTGCTTTTGTGCCTTTATTTTGAAAGAACTCCCAGGACCTGCAGCGCAAATCTCAAAAGATTCAATAAATGTTAAATCACTATTTCCAAATGAGGCAACAATGGCAGCTGAGCCTCTGGACCACCGGAATATGGAAGAACTTGGGGTGGACACGTATGTGGCATCACTCTGTTAAAGCAAACTCTACATGCACTGCAGCAGCTTCACACTAAAAGGGTTTAACTTCAAACTCATTAGTTAGGATGTATTCAGAGGAAAGGCGAGGCGTTTTCACTGCAGTGCTTTCTCGATGTGTTTGAAATAATGCAGGAATCACAGACGGGCCAATCATTCTGATATGCATGCTGACCACATCTGATACCCAACTGTGCCAAATAAACCAGGCCTGAAGTCTTAAAGACTGCCAGCTTATGTTCTGCATACACCTATAAATGAACACGAACCTCCAACATCAGTCATGATAAAATCACCTCGTATCATGTACAGACCAGAAAGGCAGTTTAATAAAGCACAGAGTGGACTTGCCATATCAGGGGTGACTCCGTTCTTGATGAAGCGGGAGAACTGTTTCTTGTAAGCATCCTCATCCTCCTCCATCAAGTAGCTCATGTACTCGGACACGTTGATGCCCATGATGTGCTTGCGGTGGACCTCAGCGTTGAACTCCTTGCTCTCTGTATCATACCCAGGGAAGCGCTTGGTGCTGCAGACAAAAGAAAAGTTTCGTAATAAGCGGAGTTAACCCAGACTAAAACCTGAGGATGTGCACGTCAGCCCTCCTCCACTCTCCAACAACTGGGCATCGATTTTGAATATTTTGGCACCCTAGTGTTCCCAGAGTCTGCACTGGACCCAACTCTCATGCACAACGGTTTCAGGGGCTTTGTACGTTTCTACCCCTTGTAGAGGACGGTCTAATCTCCGCCCCGCGGACCGCCAGTAAGCGTCAAAGCCTAAAGCTGCACTACTGCCATCTTCAGGCAGTAGAGATGCATTACAGACCATCAGGCACAGGCAAAAAGTGACCATTTCCAGACATAAAAATA